>PVKM010017300.1:0-26029 GCA_004027735.1 Carollia perspicillata
TTATAGTCACACTACAGATAAATAGGACAGCAATAAATAAATAATAATACAAGAATAAACTTTGTTTTGTATACTTACAACTGTAAACCTACTTTTGCCAACCCCTGTAATGTGCATGTATGTGTGTGTGTGTGTGTGTGTGTGTAGAGAGAGGGGAAGAGAGAGAGAGAGAAAGAGACGAAAGGCAGAGACATCTTAGTCAGTTTGTGCTGCTGTAACAAAAATACCACAGACTCTGTGGCTTAAACAACAGAAATTTATTTTTTTTACAGTTCTGAAGGTTTGAAAAATCTGAGATGAGGGTGCTGGCCAAAACGGTTCCTAGTGAGAGCCTTTTTCTTTTGTGAAGCTTATCTTCTTGCTATATCTTCATATGATGGGAAAAGAGATAATTTCTCTCCTGTCTCTTCTTATAAGGGTACTAATCTCATTTATGAGAGCTCCACCCTCATGATGTAATTACCTCCTAAAAGTCCCATCTCAAAATACCATCCCGTTAGGGATTAGAGTTTCATCATATGAACTTTGGTGGGACACAAACATTTAGCCTATTGTACATATTTTGCATGTATGATATGTTTCACAATAAAAAGTTCACGGTAAAAAGAGAGGTCTCTTAAGTGACCTTTCCTGAACAACAGGTGACTTGATTGTCTGCCTTTAATGGTAGCTTCTTGGATTCTCACCCAGCTAAGCACACATATCCAATGCCAATACCAAGAGACTGGCTTCCTCAAATGGTCTCATGGAGGGGAGAGGACTGGGTGTAATTGTGATGATTGCTAGCTTTTACTGGGCTATTCATGTCAACCTAGGAGAACATTTGGGATCCTGAAAAAATTTTCTTCCCCTTGTCCTGTGCTTCAATGTGGTTTAATGGATATTTCATGTTATAAAGTGTCTGAGGAGTCACTTGGAGGACATCTGGCATCTGCTCTCAAATGTAGATGATGACAAAGAGGGATGAAAACAAGAGCAGCATGAAGCACTCTCTGTGCAGATATCAGAATCTACAGAGTCCCAGCTAGCCTTTGCAGAGCTGGAATCCAAAGGGTCCTCTTGCCAAAAACATGCCCTTGGAGAGCAACGGTGATCTTTGAGATCACCCAACATGCCAAGGGACCTGGGCCAACATTAGACAGGTCTTAGTTAAAGTGAAAAATCAGTATGGCCCAATGGGAAATAGAGTTTGTTAAAAAGTCAAACCAGAAGTAGAAAGGCTTGGTTTCTATTCTTTGGTTTACTGAGAAGAATGTAGAATCACAGAATCATATACATTTTGTCATTTCAGACATGGAGAAACCCAGACACAGATTACTCAGGGGAAACATGTAAACTTTTTAAATCATTGATTTGAATCATTGATTTGATTCAGAGGCAAAGTAGAGTGGGGTACTAGAACATTTACTTGTGCAACCTAGGTAAGTCCACCATCCTGACTAAGAAAACATCTTTTAAAAGTCTATTCCCTCTAGAATGTTGTCTATCTATATTTCATCTATGGATAGTAACAAACGCTATTAATAAAAACCAAGCAGAATAAGAGAACAGAGAGTAGCTGGCTATGTAGATAATGAAGCCATCTATGAGGAGATGACATTTGAGCAAAAAATTGAATGAAGAGGTGTTTTTTGCAATAGAAGCTCAATTCACTATCCTGTGTCTTTCATCCCACCAGTCCAGTTTATAGAGTACTGAAGGGATTATCAAACAGATAAGAATGTCAACACTTGGTGAATATTATCTTAAAAGTATGTGGATCGTGCAACTGTTCTTTTTGAACTGTTTTGGGGCAATAAATTGAAATTATTGAGCATGTACACATTTAATAAATGAATAAATGAATTGTATTGGCATGTTCTCCTGGCAATGTTTTATCTGGCAGATAGACCTGATTATATAGCAGCAACACTAGCCTTACCTTAAGGAGAAACACCTCCCAGGGACCCACAACATATGGCATCACAAACTAAATGTCTAATAATAAAGATACATCAAACAGAAAACACTGGCTTTGGGGTTTTGCCAAAATCCTGCCTTAACTCTCCTTTGGTGTGGGCCAATAGACATAAAATTCTACTCTTGTCTGAGCTCCCCTGTTATCTTCTTTTCTGCTTCTATTCCCAGAATACCACTGCCCATTTTAAAGCTTATTTTCTCTACTAATTTTTTTGTCACAAGCAGAACCATTGCTGATTTTCTCTTTCTTTAAGCCAGACTAAGAGCGCCCTCCAGCTCCTGTCTTTCCATAGCCATGTTTCAGACAGAAGCTTCTAACCCATGGTGTTCCAGACACCATTCTCTTCTTGGTTCTGAAATTAAGGGTGGCTCCACGCAAGGATTCTTTTTAGTGACTCATGTGTAAAGATACAAAAATAAGGTCACAGGGGCACCCCTAATAAATTTCTTCCTCAGATGTCCTTGGAAGCAAAAACCAAGAAAATTAAGAATTATCAGTGACTAAGTTATCCAGGCCCATTCTAGTCATGGAGACCTTGGAGAGTGGCAGAACATTCCACTTCCAAAAAATATGCCACTTTTGTATGAGGGTTATTTTGAGCTAAAGGCACTTGAAAAGCCAGCAGGTTCAAGAAGGGTACTCTGAGATTTCCTTTTCTTCCACAAAGTAAGAGACAAACCTCACATGTGAAGCTGCCTTCTCTGTACCAGGAAGAAAGATCCATTGTCATCACTAGAGAAGGGAGTTAAGGCCAAGAGAAGTCTGTACAAATAGATCTGGGTAAAAGAATTCTTTTTAAAATTAATTTATGTTTTGGTTATGCTATTATTTTTCCCAATTTTTCTCCCTTTGCCTTCCTCCACTCAGCACCTCCCACTTCCTCTGACAATCCCCGCTCCTTTGTTCGTGACCATGGGTCATGTACGTACGTTCTTTGACAACTCTATTTTCTATACTTACTCTTAACATCCCCCTGCCTATTCTGTAACTAGCAATTTGTAGTTCTTTTTTTATTATATATAAGGTTAATGTGTATTTAACAATACATGGTTACATTTTGTAAGTAAAATACATGATTACCTGGTAAGTAAAGAAAATGATTTGTTAGTTGTTTTTTTTTTGAGGTTTGCTTTTCAAGTACTTTTTATTTACTAATTTTTCTTGTTTTTATTTTTTTAATTTAAATTATTTTATAATCCCTTCACCTTTCCTCCATTCTCCTAGTAACTCCTCCCCACTGGCCACCATCCCAATGATCTCCATATCTATGATTCTGTTCCTGTTCTGCTTGTTTGCTTAGTTTGTTTTTTAGAGTCAATTGTTGAGTTATGTATTTATTGCCATTTTAATGTTCATAGTTTTGATCTTCTTTTTCTTAAAGAAGTTCCTTTAACATTTCATATAATAACGGTTTGATGATGAGGGACTCCTTTAGCTTTATCTTCTCTGGGGAGTACTTTATCTGCCCTTCATTCTAAATGAGAGCTTTGTTGGATAGAATAATCTTGGATGTATGTCCTTGCTTTTCATGACTTTGAATACTTCTTGCAAGTCCCTTCTAGCCTGCAAAGTTTCTTTTGAGAAACCAGCTGGCAGTCTTATGGCAACTCCTTTGTAGGTAACTCTCTGCTTTTCTCTTGCTGCATTTAAGATTCTCTCTTTATCTTTAACCTTTGACATTTTAAATACGATGTGTCTTGGTGTCATCCTCTTTGCATCCATCTTGTTTGGAACTTTCTGTGCTTCCTGGACTTGTATATCTATTTCCTCCACCAAGTTAAGGAAGATTTCTTTTATTATTTTTTCAAATAGGGTTTCCAATTACTTATTCTTTCTCTTCTCTTTCTGGCACCCCTATAATATGAATGTTGGAATGTTTGAGGTTGCCCCAGAGGCTCCTTACTCTATCCTTTATTTTGAGGTGTTCCTTTTACTTCTTACTGTACTGATCGAATGTCTTTTCCTTTTCCTTATGTTCCAAATCATTGATTTGATTCTTGGCTTCTTCCACTCTGCTATTGGTTCCCTGTAAATTATACTTTGTTCAGTTAATATATCCTTCATTTTGACTTGGGTCTTTTTTATGCTATTGAAGTACCCACTGAGTTCACTGAGCATTCTCACAGCCAGTGTTTTGAACTCTGTATCTGATAGATTGCTAATCTCCATTTTGTTTAGTTCTTTTTTGGTAGTTTTGTTTTGTTGTTTCATTTGGTCCATAATTCTTTGTGTCCTCATTTTGGCAGCCTCCCTGTATTTGTTTCTATGTATTATGTAGGGCTGCTTTGAATCCATGTCTTAGTAGCATGGCCTAATGCAACAGGTGTTCTGTAGGGTCTAGTGGCACAGCCTCCCCTATCTCCCAAGCTGTGTATGCCAGGTGCTCCCTCCGTGTAGGCTGAGTACTCCCTTCTCTTGTAGATAAGTTTGATTGCTGTCAGCAGGTCAATGGGAGAGAGTTACCTAGTTCAGACAGCTGGTAGGACTGGCTGTGACCCCTGGCCAGCAACCACCCTCTTTTGTATGTAAAGGTGGTTGGGTGGTGCTCCATCATGGTCTGTAAGTGTCCACTGTGTTTGCAGGCTTGGGATTTTCCAAGGTGGTGCAAGCCAAGGTCATCCTCCACCTGTGTTCTGTCTGGGGCCCCTTGGTGTAAGCTATAAAACGATTTGCAGATAGCTGCTGCTAGTGCAGGGCCTGAGGCCACTCAGCAAGAGGTACAGAGGCAGGACTCAGATGTTACTTGTTTGAGTAGATTTAGGAAGGTCTGAAGCCTGTACCTAGCCCAGCCTTTCATAAGAAAAAACCACTATTACCACTTTGGGAGGGTTGCTTGGGTAGGCCCATAATTTGGGTGGGCGGAGCCTTGGATACTTGTCAGGGCGGGGCTTACTGTATGCAATCCAGGTTGATGGAGCTTCAGAGAAGATGCTGCCACACTGTGGAACTGTGTGAGGGAGAGCTTGGAAAAGGCACAATGGCTGCTGTCTGCAGTTCTGTCTGGGAAAAAGCTGTCCCCCAGCTCTTGCACTGATGCCAGACATTTCAGTTCCTCCTTGTTTGCCACTGGTGCCCTTCAAGCTGCTGCCCCAGTGCTGGAGCCCAGAGGGAGTGAGTCCGAGTAAGTGTGTTTGTTCAGAGAAGACTCCTGATAATTCCACAGTTTCTCCCACCAACCTAAACCTACTTGTTTTCACAGTAGTTATGGACACTTATTTTCCTGGCACTGGAACCCTGGGTTGGGTCCTCTGGTGTGGGGGTGGAACCCCTTGCTCCCAAGATATCCCTCAGTATTATATCTACCACACATGGGTTTGGGACCAGCCAGTTCCATGTCTCCATGTCTCCGCCTTTCCGTCCCTCCTACCTGCTGGATGAATGTGGTTTCTTTAACTCCTTACTTGTTGACTTCCATACAGCTCAATTTTCTGACGGTTCTGAGTGATGGTTATTCTATATTTTAGTTGTAATTTTGCTGTAGTTGTGCGAGGAGGTGAGGAGGCAAGCCACATTTACCCACACCTCCATCTTCTGGGTAAAATAATTATTATCTTCCTCTAGCACCTCCATATAGTTTAGTTACTTTTCCAGTTTCTTCTTTGTTCAATCTAATATAAAAGCATTTAGGTTTTGATACTTCTTTGGATCCTCAGTTCCTTATGAGGGCTTCTGTGTCATGTAAAACATACATTAAAAAATTAGTCAATTTTTCTCCTGTAAATTTGCCTTATGTCAGTTTAATTCTCAGGCTTACCCAGAGACCCTAAAAAGGTAGGGGTAAAGTTTTACCTCCCCTACCACTTACAAAGATAGGTATTATGTAATCCTATAATTCACACCTCTTTTTATAAGGATCAGATGTTAGTTAGAAGTTAGAGCCATTAGGTAAGCACAGTCCAAATACCAGTGTTGTACTTCTCCCACACTGTCCATATATATATGTGTGTGCGTGTACACACACACACACATACAAGCTGCAAATTTCCAGTCATGCTGTAGAGAGTGATATTTTCCCAATAGTGTTATGAGCAAATCCCTGGTACCCTTGGCAAAATTTCATGGTAATTTTCAAACAAAATGAAAGCAGAACTCTCATCCAATTAAGGAATACTATAATTAGCATTTTTGCCTTTTTAAAAATTTAAATATTTTATTGTTTATGCTATTACACTTGTCCCAATTTTTCTCCTTTGCCCAGCTCCACTCAGCCTGCCCCCAACTCCCACAGTCAATTTCCACACTGTTGTCCATGTCCATGGGTCCTTCATATATGTTCTTTGACTAGTCCTTTCACCTTCTTTCAACTAGTCCCCACCTCTCCCTTTCCCTGTTACAGCTGTCAGTTGGTTCCTTGTTTCTATGCCTCTGTTTTATTTTGCTCATTAGTTTGTGTTGTTCATTAGATTCCACTTATAAGTGAGATCATATGGTGTTTGTCTTTCACCAACTGGCTTATTTCACTTAGCATAATAGTCTCCATTTCCATCCATGCTGTCATAAAATGTAAGAATTCCTCCTTTTTTTACAATCATTTACCATTGTAAAATGAAGTCCATTTTGGCCTAGATGCAACATACCCAGAACTCTGTGTATGTTATAGTAAATACCTGTTATTTTGACACCCTGCTTTTATTTGCCATTTTTCTATAAGTACAGTATGATTCCCTGAGGGGGACCTCTTCTCCACCACCTGCTACTCCCAGTAAACAATTCAACCTTAGCTAAGCTAATCAAGTTTTTTTTTTTTTGTATTGTATTGTTTGTTTGTTTTTTATCCCCTCGGTCATAGTGCAGGGATTGCCACTTAATTTAATTTAGGTCAAACAGGTTCAAAAAGATTTATTTTAGTGATTTTGGGTTTTTTTCTTTTTTTTTATTGTTGTTCAATTACATTGTTCTAGGGAAGCCCCCAATCCAAGTCTGAGCATGGTGAGAAGACAAGGGACACAACCATTTTTGCTCAATATGGGGCTCCACTGATGGGCAGTCTTTGCTCTGGAGCTCCCCACTGGGACTAGCTGAGAGTTTTTCAGGGCACCTCTACCTAAGACTCTCTCTTCCTGAAATAAAAGAAGACTTCCTACTGTCTTCTTTTATTTCATTAGTGTCCAAGATAGGATTTATGAAAAGCCACAATGGAGAATTGCAATGCAAGTCCTCAAGTATCTGGAGTAAGGCCATGCCATCTGCAGCTAAGAGTTATAAGCCTTTTTGAAAAATAACTCTTGACATGCTACAGAGCCCTGGTAAACATGGAATGCTTGACAATGGGATATTAGCTGGCCATGCACCTGGAATTGCACTTCATGAGCTGGATTCTGTTGAAGTCACTATGTTATAAAGGTCAGGTGGGGTCCAGAAGCAATCTATGAAGTGGAAAAGGTACCTCAGAATCAAGTCCAAGTAAAACCAGATGACAAGTTAGCCCAGAAAGCTCTATTACCCACCATGGTTGCTCCAACTCTCTACCACGGCCCACATCTATGGCAATATATGAGGTGATCCTTTCATGTAACCAGATAAAGAAAGAAGAGCAAGCCAAAACTGAGTTTATAGATGCATAGGCTTTCTATGTGGAGGCAAACCCAGGCTGGAAGAGAAGTTGCATCAGTCACACTCAAGAGTGGCCTTAAATGATAGTGGTAAGGGGAAAATCTTACACACTGTTAGGCTCTTGATGGTGCATGGCTCATCCACTTTGTACACAAAGAGAAGTGGCCCAAGGTAAGAATATAAAGAGGTTCATGGGCAGGGATGAATGGATTGGATGGCTGACCAGGTGCCTTGAAGTGTAAAGTCTGGAAAATCAGAGACATAAAGTTCTTGGATAGAGGTATAGTAGTCTAGGTACAGGTTTCTGGAGAGGACGGACATATGAGAGTGAAGATCTTTGTGTTATATGTAAACACACACCAAGAATCAGATACCTTGCAGAGACACTGAACAACCAAGTAGAAGTAGAAAAAATTACTTGGCCAGTAAATTTGGGCAACTTTGTTGTTGGTCATCCCAGAAGTGGTATGATAGGCACATAAACAGAGGGACCACTGTTGCACAGATGGAGGCCATATATGAGACCTCCACTTCCCAAGATCATTCTAGCAGTTGCTCCTTTGAGTGTCCCAACTTGCCTGCAACACAAAGCAACCTGGAGTCCCTGATAATGGTGTAGTAAACCTCAAGGAGGACAATGGGCCACTTTTTAGCAAGTTGCATACCTTGGACCATTTCTAGCCTGCTTTCTCCCCTTTTCTTTTGAGGGTGTCAAGTTTGCATCACACTCTAAAGTCTTTCTCTGTCCAGTTAGTTTTACTCTCTCTTTTATCTCTCATAGACATTACTCCCTGATAAAGTATTAACTCTCTAATATCCATCCTAATATATGTTCCCCTGGTGAGTCAACTGATATCTAAAACAATATTATGTATTGTTCACAAATACTTTATATGTAAATGATTTTTTAAAAACATAAATTCAACAGAATGAGTGCTCACAGGGATGTGAGGGGAGTGTGCTAAATGGAGACAAAATAAAAAAAAACAAAATATAAAAAATAAAAAAGTGGGAAGCCATTTTTTTATTGATCCAAGCTGTTGGATCAAGAATTGTGTGCCACAAACAAAAATATGACTGGTTATATCAATCCAGGTAAATGTGTCTGAGGTCTATAGGGGAAAAAATTCACAATCTACATTTCTTATTTTTCTCTTGAGGACCTGACTTTTTCAGCTAATCTTCTAATTCTGAATGTACAATGACAGGCTCAGTCACCAGCTGACTCTAGGGTAAGCTTTTGTCAGGCAACCTCTTGCTTTCCTCTGAAGGCAGAAAGAATATTTTTAAAAAGATTTTTAAAATTTACTCAGTCCCAGGTGGGGGAGAGGGAGAAAGAAAGGGAGAGAAACATCAATGCGTAGTTGCCTTGCAAGTGTCCCCTACTGGGGACAAGGCCCACAACTCAGGCATGTGCTCTGACTGGGAATTGAACTGGTGACCCTTTGGTTTGCAGGCCAGCATTCAATCCACTGAGCCACACTAACCAGAGCAGAAGAAAGAATATTCTTAAGTCCAGTTACCAGAACTCTTCCAAATAGTTTTCAGGGCTCCTGAGTGTCATTTATATTCTGGAAGTTTTCTCACTTTTTGTTTCTAAAAAGAATGTTTGACAGTCCTTTTAAAAAAAGATTTTAGCCCTGGTTGGTGTAGCTCAGTGGATTGAGCACGGGCCTGTGAAGCAAAGGGTCACTGGTTCTATACCCAGTCAGGGCACATGCCTGGGTTGCAGGCCAGGTCCCCAGTGGGGGACACATGAGAGGCAACCACACATGGATGTTTCTCTCCCACTCTTTCTCCTTCCTTTCCCCTCTCTTTAAAAATAAATAAATAAAATATTTTTAAAATATTTTAATTATGTTTAGAAATAGGGGAAGGGAGGGAGAGAAACAGCAATGTGAAAAAGAAACATTGATCAGTTGCCACTCGCATGCACTCCAAGCAGGGATCAAACCCACAACCCAAGCATGTTCACCAAGAGGTGTGGATCCTGGCTGGCAGGATCCATGTGTATTGCGGCTGCTAATGAACAAATTCACACAGACTATAGAAATCCTGTGGAAAAAAAGGGATGGCATGGCTGCTCTCTAAGTGAGAGAGAGAGGGCACCGACCCCTGCCTGGACAGGCTTTCCTAGTTTTCCTGGGTGCACTACATGGAGGGTGGTCCTCATTTACTACACACAGGTTTGCATTAGGTGGTTACCTTTTACAGACAACCAAGGAGAGGATGCTGCTAATTACATCAAAGAAGAAGGATATTTGCAAATGTAAAGGGAAAAGTAGTTGGACTGTTAACACTCCATACTTGGGAGGTTTAGCTCAGATTTTAGGAAGCTGTAATAAACCCTTGCTTCCTCAATTCAAGGTGAGGGAGTTTTAGCAAAAGCAAGCTTCATAGTGGCCCAGGTACAATGCAGGCCTGATTCCCCACAGGAAAACCTCTCATGGGTGTGGTCCTGGGTGCCAACTCGCTCCCCACTGGTTTTCCACATGAGTGCTGAGCTACATTTCCATGCCATGTGAAATGGTTCCCTACATCGCCCCCCTTGTTGTTAGTTAAGACCACTATAGATCCCACAAAGTTTGCTACTTGCTGGTCTCTCACACAACCCTGGGAAAATAATTTGCAAATGCAGCGAAGTACACAGAGCATTACTATAATCAATAAGCAACTGGCAGCTCCAAAGACTCACATTATCAGATTAAGCCCATCAAACCAATTTTTTGGGTCTAGCCAGCCGATACTGGCATGGAGGTTTTTGAAAACCTCCTGCTTAGTCAAGCGCTGAATGTCCTGTAGCTGCTGATGTAGTTCTAGCTGCAATTTATCAATTTGTCCTTTTAAATTGGTAGAAAAAGCCCCTCTTAGGTGATGTTGAGTATCGCCCCAGGAATTTCACAGGAGGGGAGTGACGCACAACTTGGCGAACCCAGGGTCACAGGTCAGGTGCTGGTGGGCCACCAGTGCATCCTGGAGTTCGCTGACCCAGCTGAGTGCTGATTCAACTGCGGGAAGGCAAGTCAGGATCTCTTGATCCATCTGGACCTGTTGAGTCATTTCTAAAGTAGTATTGGTTAAGAGAACATCCACGGTATGAGCAATTTGAACTGAGTTAGCCTGGGCAGTGGTTGCTGCGGCAGCAGTAGCTGTGACAACTATAGCAGAGACAATGTATGCAATTAGGGTGCCAATGAATCCTCGGACTCAAACAGAGGCCAGCGCATTGTTAAGCGCTACTGTACCATTGGGCTCCTCCCCCTCTCTGGTTACATCAACTGGCACCCACACTTGAGTTTGTCTTCTAACTATATAAACTGTAGTGAGATTTAACTGAGTAATATGGAGATGGGTAGGGCAGCTGGCATATATGGAACCTGCAGTGACATGCAGAGAATAAATCTTTGCAGATTCACTATAAAAGACTTGGGCCGTCCCTGGGGTTGCTAAGAACAGACAGGAGTGAGAGGTACAGACCATGACCCTATCTTGTTCTGGAGGGTCAATCTGGTAGGAACATCCCAGAACACCTTTAGAGTCACAACCAATTCTTGTATACAAATGTTTCCTAGTAATGAAGGGCAAGCCCATTTTCTAAGAGTTATAATGCCACGGGCTAGTGTGGTTGGGAGAAACACTTCTGATAACAGGTGCCCCAGTGCTGGGCCCCTCCCACCGCACATTAGTATGTAGTTTTTGAGGCTGAGCCAGAACTGTTGTTGTGTCAGGCTTAGCTAATGTTCTCCAGTTAGCTCCCCAGTTCTCCACTACAAAAGGGCTTTGGGAGAGAAAAGCAATGGTGGCATTCGGTCCTCGGCATAAAGACCAGAAGACTGAACCATTACGACTAGTGTCTAAGGTGCAAGGAGGAAGCAGAGTGGGGTTGGAAGTATGATAAACCCCTTCATGGGTACGCAGGCCAACCGTGGCTACCATAGAGAGCTGATAGTAATCACTGCGCTGGTCTTGGCAACATAAAGTTGCTCCTTTAAAGGAAAGCATAAAGTGTTAAGAAGGACAGAAAAACAAACTGGTAAAAGTGCTCAGCAGCATAAACAGTATTTCTCGGCACTGGTAACCAGTGTTTGTTTTCTTCTAGTGGGCCATCAGGGGGCATCCACACTCCACCAGTCCACTGAGTATACAGTTAGTGGAAAAGGGGGGTTCAACAATCCACCAGGTATGTAGTTTAGATACTGGTGGATCAATAATGTGGCCTCTGGTGGATCAATAATGTGGCCTCATAGCAGCCTAGGTACAATGCAGGCCTGAGTCCCCACAGGAAAACCTCTCCACGGGCATGGTCCTGGGTGCCAACTCGTTCCCCAATGGTTTTCCGTGCTACATTTCCATGCCACGTGAAATGGTTCCCTACAAACAGGGAATCAAACTGGCAACCCTTTATTTTACAGAAGGACACACAACCAACTAAGCCACACTGGTCAGAGCTGTTTAACAGTCATAAATGTGGGGCTGAACTTTGGTGTTTCTTTCTTTCCTTTTTTTTTTTTTTTTAATACTAATTCCCAGCACCCAACTGCCACCTTACCCCGAACCCCTACTCCAAACAGAGATTTCCCTCATCTTTTCTGCATAATTTTGGCTACTTCCATTTGTCCTAAGCTGAGAGATCCCCGTTCTTCATTCTGGAGAGATCTCCCTCCATTCTTACCCATTTGATTGGCTTACCAAATTCCAAAGGGATAAATTTTCTTCAGAGATATTGCACTGTGTCCCTCTTAAAAGACTTTTAAGGTTATTCTCCCTTTCCCCATGTTGAGTATACTCTGACTTTAGGTCACAAGTTTCTTCATCTGTTCCTTCTTCCTTATCCCTGGTTTATTAATGGGGAACCAATAACACTGCAAAATTAAGGGAATTATTCAAATTTACCTACAAACCAAAGGTTTTTCTGAATTGTGTTACTTGTGGTCAACTAGTGTGATGCCTCCTGAAAAGTAACCCATTGGAAGTCAGTGAATTCTGTTCAAAGTTGGTAATTCTTATCTCCAGGGTAGCTGTGGCTACAAAGGCTATTGTTGATTCGTCTGAGTTTTAGGACAAGAACATTGTCCTTTAGGTAATTATAGCCTCTTAAATTCTTCTCTAGAAAGAAGCAATTCTGACCATGGAAAGTCATCCCATTGAGAAAGGATCCCTAAGAGGTGTGGCTCAAGGTAGAGACACTGGAGAGGTCTTTTCTTCCAAAATAGTACTTATAATATCATTTCTTAAGAACACAATGGTTCCCTTTTAAACGGAAAATGTTCCCTAGGTAGACACTAAGACAGCAGTTTATATACCTCACTGTACATGAAAATACCCAGGGAGTTTATTAAAAAGGACAGTGTTCAGACACTGCCATCAGAGACTGGGTTTGAATTGGTCTGCGTGGGGCCCAGGCATGATATGTCCTAGTCTCTCAGGGTATTCTAATGTGCAGACAAGTTGAGAATCAATGTGCTAACATCTTAATTTTCAAAGAATTCTTTCCTCAAGATGTATTAATTGACACAGGAAGAATGTAAATCAGGATATTCTCTGGTGAAGCTTTCCCCTGGAAGAGACGTTTGCTAATAGGAAAAAAGGGAACTAAAAGTTGAGTTGAAAAGTGCTAAAGATGTGTTCCTACTCCAAAATTGTACAAAGACCCCTGATTATTTCCTGACACAATGACAGATGTGCCAGCTCAACATGAACAAATTATAGCTATTCTGAGGGACTTGATATTTTATGTTAATTGACAAAAATTATATGATTTATAGTTGATTTTAGAATTCAAAAGAGCATAATGGTTTATCTGGCTCTCAGAGTGGACACATGTTGGTGGTCTGCCCAGTCTTCCTTCCACCGGCAAAGTGCATTCCCCGCTCCTGGTGGTCCTGGCATCCTGCCAAGCTGGCAGTGGGGTGGAGGTGTGCCTCAGGCTGGTCCCTGGGTCATGTGTGAGTATTTTTCTATCCTGAATTCTCAGAAGTGAGATTGCTGCGTTCTACGGTATGCATATTTTTACATCTAAATGCCCTTCCAAGTGGGTATATTGACTCATACTTTTCACCTCTTCAACATTTAATATCTCATCAAACTTAAAAAATTTCTCTTTCTAAATTTCTATTTGTCCTTTAAAAATTTTATATATAAAGTATGTGATTGTTTTAATTTTTATTTCTTGGATTATTGTAATGAAGCATATTTGCAATGTTTATTGGACATTTTTTCTATATTCTTCTGTGAAGTATCTGTTACTATTATTCTTTGGCCACTGAAATTGTGGTTCAGAGTTTAGATCAATTTCTTATGGAGGGCAATTTGACTATTGACCATGAATTCTTACTTTTATCTTTAAGTAACAATTACTTTTATGGAAATTAATTCCAATGCACTACCTATGTTACTAGATACTGTGTCAAGAACCATCATCACAGCACTGGTTAAAATTGCAAAGAAAAAAATAAATATGCAACAACAAGGGTTTGGTTAAACAATTTATGATAAAATAATTATTAATAATGTGTCATATATAATATAATATGATAGGATAGGAAATAATAGTCATACTATATAAATATGTGATTAAAAGTAGAATATATATGTTTTCCTTTTTATAAAAGTAAAGTATAGATGTGAATATGTATCTACCATTTTCAAAAGCCTGGATGGAAATTTAAAAACATGCAACAATGGTTATTATCAAGGAAAGATCTCAGATGACTTTTCTTCTTTTGATGAACTGTATTTTCTAAATTTTATATTAAAAATCCTGAGTAATAACTCTACTCCAGGAAGACAAACACCCCAATTAAAAATTGAGCAAAGACCTGAACAGACACTTCTCCAAAGAGGACGTACAGAGAGGTCCCAGAGACATATGAAAGGATGCTTGGCATCACTAGCCATCAGAGAGATGCAAACTAAAACCACAATGAGATTCCATTCCACTCCGGTGAGAATGGCCATGATAAACAAATCAACAAACAATAAGTACTGGCGAGGTTGCAGAGAAAAGGGAACCCTAGTGCACTGTTGGTGGGAATGCAGACTGGTCCAGCCACTGTGGAAAACAGCATGGAATTTCCTCAGAAAACTAAAAATGGAACTGCCTTTTGACTCAGCAATTTCATGGCTGGGACTTATACCCTAAGTATTTTTAAACATCAATTCAAAATAACCTATATACCCCAACGTTCATAGCAGCACAATTTATAATAGCCAAGTGCTGGAAACAGCCTAGGTGCCCATTAGTAAATGAGTGAATCAAAAAACTGTGGTACATTTACACAATGGAATACTATGCAGCAGAAAGAAAGAAGGAGCTCCTACCCTTTGCAACAGCATAGATAGAACTGGAGAGCATTATGCTAAGTGAAATAAACCAGGCAGTGAAAGCCAAATATATGATTTCACCTATAAGTGGAACCTAACTGACAAAACAAACAAGCAAGCAAAATAGGACCAGAGACATTAAAATAAAGAACAAAGTGACAGTAACCAGAGGAGAGGAGGGAAAGAGAAAATAGGGGAAAATAGGGGAAGGTCCATCAAGGAACATGTATAAAGGACACACAGACAAAGCCAAAGGGGGTAGGTTTGAGGGTGGGAGGCAGAGATGGGTGGAAGTAGGGGCATGGTGGGGTGAAAATGGAAACAACTGTACTTGAACAACAATAAAAATAAATAAATAAAGTGAATATGAACATAAAAATAAACCTGTATAATTTTGTAATGTGAAAATATAATAAGGGTCATTTTAAACTATTGACCAACTGAAACTTTTTTTGGCCAAACAAAATCTGGCTATTTTAATTTTTTTCCTTAGTGTTTGTCCTTTTAAATGTGACAATCATGCCTTTGTATTGCAATTTGCATTGAAAATTTGCCTAAAGTCCATTTGCATCATGATGCTATAATCTATCGACATGGTAATTACAAAAGTTGAAATTATATACATTAAGAAAATGAACAATATTAAGTTCTCCTGCAGCTGCTTCAGTTCTACCCTAAGAGAAGTAAACAACAGCAGTCATAACCCTTTCCATGAAGCTTTTGAAAACACATTCTAGTCGATTAATAATTATTGTTATGAACTGAGTCAAAGAGATATGAAAACAATGTATTTGTTGATAATAACAATTCCTTGAGGTCTCTATTCTTCCTGGGACATCCTTAACTGTGTTCTGAAGTGAGCTAATTTATAACCATTCTCTGAAAGAAGAAATTTCCACTGGTATGCTCTCAATAAATCTTTTATTATGACTGAGCCATAGCTGGCCACTAAGTCCAGGATTAACAAATAATGTCACCATGGATTTATCTTGTTAACAGAAAACAATCACAACTTTTCAGAAGTTATTAATGACTGTTTTTATTCAGATAACAGATAATTCTGTTTCTTTTCTATGTGTTGCTCTCCTTGGGAAAATTCTTATATAAAATGCAGTTAACTCCATCCAAAGGTACAGTGAACTATTATACGAATGCCATATCACAGAGTTATTTATTGTACTCTGGAGACATAAATTAAATTCTAAGTCAACACATATAAAGCACTTAAAATAGTTTCTGGCACATCGTATGTATTCAAAATCATGAATGTGTTCTTTTTTTTTTAGCCGAGGGAAATGGGCAAGGAAAAATGATTTGACATGGTACTCATAGATAGGCCTTTTTGTTATCTGGATCACAGTAAAAAAATTAGGTTTCTAAACAGTGAAAATACAAACATAATCTCTCTATATATTTTATTTATACAAAATATATAAATATTTTATTTATACTAAATATATAAATATATATCTGTATAATATATAATATTATATATAAATAATGTATATATTATTTAGCAAGCATCTCATATTTATCTCTTTGCATTTCCTCCCATCACTTTGAAACAAGTATTTGGCAGTTCTGTCTATATACAGCAGAAGGTGAGCAATTTAGAAAGAATTGTACTGCTCCTAGTGCATATTTGAGACACTACATATACCATTGTTTTATATTTTGGGGGCTGGTTCAGATGCCATCACCTCTAATAATTCTTCCCAGTCTCCCTTTTTCTTATTAGAAATATTTTATCATATAGACAATATGTATTGGAAATCTCTGTCTGACTTGATTGGGAGTTGGAAGATCAGTGATTCCTAGAAGAAGAAAAAAAGAAGCTAAAAATCCCTGGTGCTGAGGCCTTTATACACCAAATTCTTAGAGTATGGAAACTCTCAAGTGCCTCTAAAGCTGTCATCAGATAAATCCTGGGGCAACTGATCACAGCTTCTTCTAGAGAACATGGGAATGGGGGAGCTAGGAAATGATCCAAGCACATGTCCTCACTTTCCAAACAGAAAAGGAAAGATGGTTGGCAAGTATCAGATGACCCTTCCAGTCAGCTCAAACCAGGAGAGGACAAGTTCTAGCCTCTCTGCTTTGGGGGATAAATGCTACTCACAGATCACTGAGATCTGGAAAATGTTGTGGAGAGCAGCTAAATGATTCCAGGGGTCCTGCCTGTTTTCCACGCTGGTGTTTTCCAGACTGGTCCCCTGACCTGGGTAGGGAGAGCCACTGGATTGTGCCTGAGGAGTCTTCAAAGGGTGAAGTTACCTATGCACCTCTACCCAGCACCTCAAGACTGAAGGTCTTCAGATGTCTTGCTACCTTATGGCTGCAAGTTTTGTTTCCTTTTCTATCCAGCTTTGATGAAATGATCAAACAAGAATATGTAGGTGACTCCTCAGAGAGACAATGGCATGTGTTCTTGTTTATTAATTTGTAATTCTTCATCCCTCTTGCCAAGCATGGCTTACCCATCATTCTAGCTTTCAAGAGCCTGTGGTAGTTGCCATATAGTAAGTTTTTCTATTTGGGATGTGAGGTTAAAGGCTCACCACTCCCTGATATGCTATTATGAATTGGCACACACCTCTCTGTTCCTGTCTACCTGACAGATTCCAGAGCACTGAGGCAGATGACTTGAGTCACTTAACAACCCAAAGTGGTTTCCAACTCTACTTTTGGGCCTGGCATTCCTGGGTGTCTCTGAGTCATGTCCCAACCATTACTCAAAGTCTCTATTATTTTATCCTCAGCAGTATATGTCTAAGTGTGTCTCCAGTTTCTAGGAGAAAGTGATCAGATAGTTGAATGCAATGCCTGAGAACTGTCAGTCCCAGTGTATCAGTCAGTGCCAGGGTCACATACCCTGGCAGAGAAAAGATACACAATTTAACTGGTCCCTGTATCTATCACTAACTCTCTGACCCCATGTGGAAGACTCCAAATTGATAAGCAAAGCTTTTGTTAAAATGAAAATTCCCAGGTAGCAATTTGGCAAGAACTTTTTTTGTAGACATTCTCAAGTTAATGTCATAAAACTTTCTGCCCTGACTAGTGTGGCTCAGTGGGTTGAGCATCATCCTCACAAACTGAGAGATCACTGGTTTGATTCCTGGTCACAGCACATGCCTGGGTTGCAGGCTGGACCCAGTGAGGGGGGCATGTGGGAGCAACCAATCTATCAGTGTTTCTCTGGCACATTGATATTTCTCTCCCTTTCTCTCTCCCTTCCCCTCTCTCTAAAAATAAATAATAAATTTAAAAATCTTTAAAAAACCTTCTTTCTGAAGCCTTCCATTTGACTCACATTACAATTCCATTTTTGGCATGTAACTGTATTTCCAATTTGGGTCTTATTAGAGTGGCACCCCCAAGAATCATTGCTGCTTCTACTGGGTCTCCTTCACCACTTTTACTTAAAAATTCAGCAATTGACACCATGGTGAAAAGGCATATTAACTCATGGTTAGAGTGATGATTTTTTATGTAATTACAGGTAGAGTCCCGCCTTAGTTTCAGAATCAAGAAAGATAATCTCCTCGGTAATCATTGCCCACTCTCTGCATGGTCATGAATTTAGAGAGACACAGTCTAAAAACAAACAAAGAAACAAATGAACAAACAAAAAACTCTTCACTCTCAAGCTCTCTTAAACTTTTAAAGGATACAGAAGTCCTTCCAAAATCTTGTTCACTCTACTATTCTCGGGTACCCTCAAGCTCCCAAGAAACTCAATTTCTTACCCAAAGAGAGTCCTCTCTATCATCCATGTGTCTTCCTAGCATCCTCTTTATTTATGCACCATGCTGAGCCACACCCACTCACTCCCACCCCAGTTATATTTCCCCCTCCACACATAGTATCCTGGGTATATTCCCCCATTGGATTGGCTGCTTAGCTTCCATGAATCTGCAGCTCCTATTTTTGTCTTTTATCCTCAGAGAGCAGGGGATGAGCAGATTGTTAATCCTGAATATCAGTAATTTATATTTGATCATGCATATATTATCTCTAATCTATACAACACCTTTGTTATTATTGTTCTCCTCCTTTTTCAGGTGACAAGCTGATTGAGAGAAACAAGGCCATGTAACATGTAAATATAAGAGCATGGATTCAAGTTCATGTCTGTTTGGTTCATGCTGGCTCCCAAACAGTAGGTCAGTGGCATTGCCCATGGTGAAGGTCATATCCTGGTTTCCACTGCCATTTTTTCTTCTTCCACAAAATAAAATGAAAAATCCAAAATTTACATTCATAGTTTTGTTTATAAAGAAAAAAACTGTTTGATTAACTGAAAAAGGGAAGTAGATTTTCTTCAAAAACATTGTTAATGATAAACAGTAAGAGAAATAGAGCATGAAAGACCCAGGCATCTGGCCCATCTCCAGTCTAAAATCTCTAGGGGATCTTCACTCTGAGAAATACACTCACCACCTGTTGAAAAACACTGTGGCATCCTATTTTCTGTCCTTCACATTCTTAGTATCTGGCTCATAGTAGACATTCAAGAAATGCCTTTTGAATAGAATAAAATGTTTATTAGACATTTCTCCCAACTATAATTGCTGACTTATAACTTTTAATTTTTAAAAGATTACCCTGAATTAACTATTGTATCTAACTTTACTTCAAAACCCTTGACTTCTATTTCCTTGCACATAGTGTTACACCAGCATTACACTCATTTGTAACGATTCGATTTTTCTATTCACTTGCAAACAACATGAGGAGAGAAAGAGAGATTTTCCTCAAAAAAATTAGTAGATGGGAAGCTAAAGAAGATGTGGGGCTTCATGTATCTGAGAAAGTGAAATTTAATAAATTAAGAATAGAAAAACTGAACAAAATGGGAAGACCCAACATGGATAGAATTGGTTGGAAAAGAAAGAAAAGGGGTAGTGGAGAAATAAGTTTCTTGGACAGATTCCCCAAGAGTGCTATTGACTTGGGGAACAACTTGATTACTTAATAGAGCAAGTGGTGGTGATAGGAGATTGGTGCAGGAGTAAAGGAGGAAAGAGGTGGAAACACACAGTCTCATCATTGGATTGGGCATCAGTCCAGGGCTTGAATTACACAAGGCACCACCCTTGTAAGTCTGCTGTATCAGGCATGGACACTTCCAAGGGCCAAGAGTCATGGTCTTCAGAAAAAGCCTAACCTGTTACTGGATGGCTCTGTTAATAAAGTTTTCCTTACCCTGAGCTAATGTCTCTCTCCCCATACATTTCCATTCATTTATTTTTTTCCTTCTTTCTTTTTTTGTATATTTTATTGATTATGCTATACAGTCATCACTCATTTATTTTAATGGTATGGTATGGATAATGTTCACTTCTTGCATATGATCGTATATAAGATCATTATTTCTTCACCTTATTGAAGAAAATTATCTGAAGGACAAGATGGTTACTGTCAACTTGTTGACCTTCTATAGTCAGCAAATGGATGCTCTATTGTTGGTGCTATAGCAAGCTTAATGCAAACAGCTAAAATAAATGCAATAACAATAATGGCAATTTGAATAGTTCCTGAAAGCTTTATCTGCATTTCAGGGTGATAAAATTGTGTAATAGAAGACAGGCTTTGTTTCCCAAGTCATTTTGGTATTATAATTATGTCATAGTATACTAATCCTGTTTTCCAACATGTTAAAGTGTGATATGTTTTCTCATTTTTGTTTTTAATAGTTTATTTTTTAGGATTAAAAATTAATGTAAGGTGGCTCATTCAAACCTTTGTCATTTTGGTATGATCTTGTTCAAATATGATAAAAAGAACACTTTTTTATAATTATGCTGCCACTGTAGTTTTAAATTACCCCAGCAAGAGATATGCTAGCAATAAAAGCCAGACTCTATTGGCTTTCTAGTGAGTTTTTTACAGAAGGTTCCCTGGTGATTTTATTTAACCAACAGAAAGGAATAACTGGATTTTATTTTATTTTCTAAAATTGTGAAATACAGGGTCTGGCAGAAGTAAGGCTTGCTTGAGTGTGGTTGGTAGGGTATGTGAATGTCTTAGGCTACATGGATAGCAATTCGAACATTTCACCTAAAATGTCATATGGTGTGCTTGAGTGTGATATTTTTATGTTACAGAATCACATACATACGATTTTATAACAAAAAAGGGTATTATTTGTGCCAGACCCTGCATATCACTCATGTTGAAGAGTATATATTGTAATGGCTTTCTGATATGTCAACTTGAATGAATTACAGCCCCAAGAACTCTGTTTCCAGTCTCTTTCCAGGTAGGGAGGGCTGCAGTGGTATTCTCAGGACAGCTGGATGACAGAGGGAAATGCTGGACATTTTGTGCCATACACACTCCTTCTCCCTGTTATTCAATAGAATGCTGATCTAGGCTCTACTGTGAAAGGATTCTGTAGATCTAAATCAGTTGGCTTTAAGCTAACCAAAAGAGAAATTATTTTAGGTGGGCCCAACTTAATTAGTTGGAAGTACCCTAAAACAGGACTTTAGGACTGCCCTGAGCTCAGAGACTTCAAATAGTAGCTGGACTTAGAACTTCTCTTCCCTGCCTCTACATCTTCCTTTCTCACTGACTGCTGTGGACAGCAATCTTCAGCTCATGCCCCTGGGATCCCAGGCTGCTCCTGATTTTCCCTTCCTGCTTGCCTGCCTATAGACTTTGCTTTTGATTAGCCAGCCCCCACTATTGCATTAGCCAATTCCTTGTAATAAATTCATATATATCTTCCACTGGTTTTGCTTCTCTGGTTGAACCCTGACTGACATACCTATAAAATATGTATGTAAAGTTAAAAAAGTATTAAAAATTAAATTCTTGTAGTCACCATTGACCTAAGCTAAGAAAGAAAATATTACCAGTTTCTTAGACTTTCCCTATGTGTCCTTTTCTCTTTGCATCTCTCTCCCTCCCTTTTTTTGGAAGTAACCATTATTCTGACTTTTGAGTTAAATTCTCTTACTTTTACTACATATGTATCTTCAAGCAATATATCAGTTAAGTCTTTTAAAAATTACTGATTAGAAAACACAAATCGAACTGTGTAATGAAAGGGTAATGTTGTCACTATTAGATGAATCTTCCCAGGAGAAGATAAGGCAAACATAGTAACTGGATTATTGTACAGAGAAATCAGTAGGCAAGGTCATGAATAAACCCTGGGAAACACAATTGACATCTGAATGCCTGATGCAGAGTCTTAGGACAGGCAGGAGTAGTATTATTCAGATGACAGATATGTGGGAAATTGTGGTTCCCAAGATTCCTGCTAACTAGCATTCTACCATCTTTTAAACTTGAGAACAGAGGGCCCAAGGGGACCTGGCCCAGATTCTTGGCTTGTATTGATATATGTTAATGAAGTTTCTGCTCTCTCCTTCATGCCCTGCTATGTGGATTAGCTGAGGATGCTCACCCCAGATGAATTTTCTCTGACCTACTCTGGAGAATTGTACATAGTCAACAGTGAATTTAGAAGCAGATAATACCTGGGTGCCCATGTCCGGCTTCCACCTCCCTGTGGTGAGCCCTGTGTTTCTCAAAGTAAGTTACTCAACCTCTTTCCTCGGGTACCCTTGCGCTTTATCAATGGGCTCAGGATCCAACTGGTCAAGATGGCTAAAATCATGCTATAAATAATGCGTAGGTAGACTCTTGACTGTTTCAACTATTGAGAAATTGTTGAATTTAGAACAGATATTGAAAATAGAGTTTATAGAATCTGTTGATATATGAGAAGTGGGGTGAATGAGAGGGAGATATCAAGGATGACTTCAGGGCTTTTCACCTGAGCCAAATAGAATGCTATTTATATCAGGAGAAAGAGCAAATTTGGAGTGACCTCATGGTCTAATCTGGACAGTCAGGTGATTCCCCCCAGGACTCTAAACCTTAAGCAAGTGACATACAGAGGAAGATAACATGACATTCATCACAATGGTAGTGGCAGAGCCAGACCAGATTGCTGCTGGCCACTGCTGTTCTTCCTCATGCCCAAGTCCCTGCAGTCCCCTTGATGTGGTCCAGTGTCCAAGCATGGTTTTCTAGCTTCTTATTCATTTCATCAGCTCTCTGTAGTCTCCAGCGGCTTTCCAATGAATTCCATCTAGGCAGGTTTAGCTGCAGTTGCAATCTGACTGACAGGGCAGGTGAGCCTGCTGGGAGCATTAGTTCAGAGTCAGCTAGTGTCTCAGGACAATTGGCATCCTGCTGCTGTAGCAAACCAACCAACAAAAGGTAGCTGGAGTTTCTGTAACATAAAACATCATGTGTATGTTTAACTTAAAATAGGTTGTTTTATGGGAATACTGAGCACCATACTGATTTCTACCTGTCAGATCTTCCATCTGTACCAGATCTCCCTGGAAACCACATTTAAAGGAAACCACAATTTTGATAGTGCTTTTTTAAATTCTATTCTGCTTATTATTATCAACATATAAGTGAACAACATTTGGGGCCATTTTTTTAGTTATTCAGGAAGACTCCCAGTGGCTGCCCTTGGACCGCGGTCACCTGTTCTGCCCACACCCATGAACTTTTCTGTCCAGCCCTCATTTGAGCCATCTCAGGCTGATATCATCACAACACATATAAACATACTTTCTACAGTTCCTGATTTCCAAACCCTCTCACCTCCACAATCTCAGTTCATCTCAACTGTAATCTGGTGAGATTAAGCATAAAGTCTGCATTTTATAAGAGAAGAGTGGAATCTCAGAGCCGTCAGAAAACTTGTCTTGATGGTATTCTTAAATTAGATCCAATAATGAGGGTTATAAAAGGGTTTTTTTAAAAAATAATGACCCTAATTATGAACAGATTGCCACACCAAATTGCAATTCATTAAAAATATTCTTGGTGTATGCAGAAGGAAGAATCTATTTTTTTAATTTTGAGATTTTATTTTATTTTTTATATTTTGTTCATGACACATTTACTTAAAAATCATCTCAATTTTTTGTGTGAAATAAAGACAAGGAATATATTTATCCATCAATCTTCATGGAAGATTATCATTAAACTACCAAATACATGTAAGACTTTCTGTTAGAGATATTTCACAGGTTATACCAAGCATAACCCTCATCGTTGAAAAATTATTTCTGATCTATAATCTAAGATTGACTTGCTTTAACTTACCGAGACTCTCACTTGACTTATCATTAATAGAGATGTTGAATAGCCGATTATGTTTATGTCAAACTCTATAACTCATAAATTTTCCATTTTATGGATTATTAACTTCAATGAGTTCCTTTGTAATAAGTAGGACTTTCCAGTGCATCTTATTTACCTGTGAATCAACACCTATCCAAGTGTTACTATTAGAGATAGAGCAATTGTTAAAAATAACAATTTCTGCCTTCACATATATATTTTGGAATATACACTTGTATATTCCGAAAATGCCTCTTTACTAAGAGGAGTTGTTTTTCCTAATTTGGACAATACTTTCTTTATGATTGCAGATAATATCCCTACCATTTCAGTACATCTTAAAAAGATATTAACTTTGTTCAACATCAAGGGAAATGGTTAAAATTCTGTGAGGCCAGAATGGGGGATTCCAGAGGGCAAGACTCATTGATTTTAAAATCTGGAGAAATGGAAATAGCATAATACCAAGTATCCTTACAGGGAAAATGTTGGAGTAATGTGGAATGAATCTCTAAGAACTCACAAAAACTCAGGATCATAGATGCTATAGACAGCTTCATCCAACACAACACTGTGGAAGATACCAAGGGAAGCAGAAGGAAAGGGGGAGAGAGGACAGCGCATATCAACGTCACAGAGACACTGATGCCAGTGGTTCCTAGGGATAGATAGGAAGAGCAACTTTGGCAGGACCAGTGGCCCATCAGAGTGGGCTAAAGGTGGGGTTCATGTCACCTACGATCTTCATCCTAAACTCAGCCCTAATCATCTCCCAAAATATCATTTAAAACATGCATATTTTGAGTCCCACAAAGGAATCATAAATATTTCTTAGTGGATTAAACTGACATAGCAATGAAATAGTATGGCCCCTTCACAAGATTATTTGACGAGAAAGTTTTGAGGAGATAACTTATAATTATTTCTGAAGTTAGCCCACTGTTTTAGATGCTACTGAACCAACTGATCCGTATTTGAGTAGTCAGGCTGCTACCCCAGGCATTTTCTCTTGCTGTTTAATCCTCAAGATGCCTGAAGTAGTTTATTTTCCTGGCAGCATCATAGCTTTGGGAGGTAAAAATGACTATAGGGCAATTATATTTTTATTAGCATATTTTACATATTTTCATCTCTTCATAAAATAAAAGCAATACAGTGAATAATGCTCTTTTTGACAGTGAAGCAGCAATAATTCTCATACCTTCACAGGTAATGAATGCCCGAAATTGACGACTAAAACTTAATGAGGCTTAAAAGTTACCTGCTTCAAATCAGCTTGATTTCTTTTCCAAAAAACATTTGAAAACCAACACGTTGTCCCCAGATGTCCAGCTGCCCACCTAGCCTTCAAGTAAATGAATGGGCAGGACATCCAGTGTGAGATTATATTACTCAATCCACCTCTGCAGTTTCACTTCTGTTGTTCTCTCATCCAAGATACCACCAACTTCCCTCTCCTCCTTACCTAGCTTTTAGCCAGCCTTCGAGGCCCAGTTCCACGTCCTTCTTGAAATCGTTGTTGTTCTAGGTGTTATCAGATTCCTGCACCCATATTCTTATAGCAAATTATTACAAGGTGACTGAAGTTCATCCAGTTAACAAACATTGTTATCTATTAAGTTCCAGTCATTATGAACTGGGAATATGGAGATTTTAACAAAAAATGCGATATCTACCCTTCAGGACCTTACTTTTTTCCCAGGTAAATGTATTTCTCCTATTCAAATGTAAACTCTTTAAAAAATGAAACATAAATGTAAACTCTTTTTGTAAAAAAGGGATAATATTCACATCTAATACTAATAGAGGCCCTATATCCAATCCCAAGCTTCTATATACAGATGAGAAGATATTTATATATTAGTAATCAATAAATACTAGATTTCCTAACTATATATAGGGTTTAAAAGGAAAAATAACTTCACAATAAAATTTATTCAAAATTATCTGATTCAATTTTCATAGTTTTTCACCATCAGAAGCTACATTTTCCGTGTTTCTCTCAGTGCATTTTTCAGCTCCTTTTAT
>PVKM010017301.1:0-26055 GCA_004027735.1 Carollia perspicillata
CTAAGCCACACCCTTTCAGACAAAACCGCACAGCAGTCCACATGTTGGAGCCAGCTCCATCACCAGAGGACCTTTGGCTGAACTTACAGTAGAGGCCTCTCAAATTCCAATGGTTAAAAATGTAGAAGCTTGCTCTTTAACTGAGATTTTCCCACTTCCAGTAGAAGCAGAATAGGTATTTGTGCTGTCCACTTGAGACGTGAGCAAATATCCCCGATCCACACTGAACAGCAAGGCGGAGCGGAGGAACACTGCGGGGCTTTGCCTCGGCTACCGTGGGGGCGGGGGCCGCACCTCTCTGGAAGCCCGAAAGGGACCAGGAAAGGTACAGCATCTGACTGTTCTGGTCAGTCTTCCCCCTCCCCCAGTGCAGGCGGCCAAGTTTAAAAGGTCCCCTGGAGACTCTGGCACAGTCCCAGTTCTCCCCGGGAACGTGCGGGTGCAGCCAGAGCACGGGAACCACCGAGCGCCCAGACGTCCGGCTACACTCAGATGTGAACACTCTGCCCAGCAGCACTGACCTCAGAATCCATCCCCTGCATCTCGTTCTTCTCGAGCTGGAACTGCACGAAGTCATCGATCACGTGGAAGAGCTCCGGGGACACGGCTTTGAAGTACTTGTGGTAGTCGTACTTCACGGCCAAGGACGCGAAGATGGTGTTGTTGACCAGAGCGGAGCGCAGGTCGGTCAGGACCCCCGGGGAGTGCTGCCGCGGGTCTTCGTAAAGGTGCTTGGTTATGAGGTAGTCCAAAATCGCATCTCCCAGGAACTCTAAGCGCTGGTAACAATCTGGAGGGGGGAGCCAGAGTGGGGCCATGAGCCTGGCAGAGCCATCCGCACGGGTTCCACAGAGAGACTGATAGGAAGGCCTGACCCTAGGGCCACTGAAGAAACTTCCATTTGGGTTCATTTTCATACATATTCTTCAATGACAAAATTACTTAACATGTCATAGTTACCGAAGCCTCTGGCAATTAGGCTTTGTTGGCATATTAAGCACATTTCTTACATATATGTAAGTTGCAGTCATAAAATCTTTAAGTGGCCCAAAGACAAACGGCTTACTAAGGAACAAACCTCCCCCAGGTGACAGCACAATCACTGAGCCCCTTTCCTCCGGCACCGTGCTGGCCAGGCAGGGGCTGGACACTGTCCCAGTGCCCCCACCATGCACCATCACTTCCGGGAGGCCAAGCCCTGCACACACACCTCCACCCGCTGTATGCTTTGCAGCCATCAGCGTACACGGGCTCGCTCACACCTGAATGTGCCTAAGTGACACTGGGCCTCGCCACGCCTGGGTTACATCTGTCACACGAGATGATAGTCAGCACCCTCTTCTCAACCTGGATTAGGAGTGCTGAGTTTGACACGGACCGAGACATCGAGAAAGGAGAGTCGCGAGAGCGAGCCAAGGCCTTAGGCAGAAGCAGCTGGCTGTCAAAACGTAGAAAGTCACCAGTATCGACCAGAATCTAAGTGTTCCCAGTGACTGAAGAGAGCCCGTCCAGCGGAGGGAACTGAAGCCGGGCAGACGGAGTGGCTCGCCCCGACCTCCCCAGTGGTTTCGGAGGCGGGGGCGGAGACAGGCTGGAAACCAGACCTGACTGCAGGGTGGTGTGGCAGACGACCCCGCCAGGACAGGAGGTTTTCGTCTCACCTGTCCGTCTGGTCCAGAGGTGGGTCATGTTTCCCCTTTAGGCTCTACATTTTTCAGACCACCTTAATCTACATTGCTTTTCTTATACAAACTTTATACTTTGCTTTGGTATCCTGGATTCAAGCCCTCGTTACTCTGATGCAGAAAAGTAAGTTGACTTTAGCTGTGTTCCCGGGCTGAAGCCAGCTTCAGCTTTCAGGTGCCTACCCCTCTTCCCATCTAATGGACGGGAGCCTGTGGAAGAGAGGAGGGCAGACACGCAGAGCCCGAGCCCGGGTGGAAGACGACGGCTGTCAGAGCCGGGGCAACGCGCCCTTCTGTGCGGTAGGTTCCGATAGCCTATTCATTTTCAGACGTAAAGAGACCTCTAAGGGAGGGGCCTTTTTGTTCAGGAAGAATGAAAAGAGGATGTGGAAATACGACCAGGATACCCAAATAAATCAAGAACCAAGGTCAGCACTGTGCGGGCTGCAGGGAGACACTGGGGAGGGACAGGACAGGGGGAGCACAGGGAACTGCCCGCCTTCCCTAACCGCGCCACCCGCCCGCCGGTCAGAGCAGCTGCGCAGGCTCTCGAAAAGAGGAGGCAGTCAAGGCTCCCTTCGTTCTCGCTGCTTCCTCCCCTGACCGTGCATCTTAAGTCTGTACATGCATAGATCATGTTTTTACCAGGCCAAAACAATGCGGTTACCACACGGTCTAATTTTCAGATCAATGAGGTGGGGCCCGGGGCTCCTTACCAGTAATGGTATTGTAGTGGTAGGAGGCATGTGTAAAAGCCTGTAGAAGGTAAGCCTTATTCTTGAATCTGTAGTTGATTTTCTTTTCAAAATTTTCAAAACCGGATATCAGGTGATTCAGTGTCTTATCTGCGTCCGGATGATCAAACATGCACCTCGGTGGAATCTTCAAACAACCATACTCCAAGTCTTTAAACACAGAGGAGCGTGAGCTGGCCGCAGAGGCAGCAGCACGGCTTCCTGAGAGGCTCTTTTGTTGGCTGTTGACGTTCTCCCTGGCGGGGCCCACGGCCTTTTCCCGATCAGCCCTTTTCATCACTGGGAGCACCTTCAGCCCCAGCGAGCAGAGGAAGAGCTGAGCAGCCCTCTCGCCGCAGCTGGTTAAGTAGCAGCCCAGCAGGGCTTCCACGCAGTCGGCGATGCTCTTGTCGGCGATGCACTGCTCGGTGTGCAGGTCGTAGGAGATGCACTGCTTCCCCGTGTCGGCACCGCAGTTCTCCTCCGACGGGCTCCAGAACCCCACCACGAAGTCGTCCTCCTCCACAGCTTTGCTGGGGTCCAGGTAGCACATCGCATCCCAAGAGCTATAGTCAAAATCCTCAAAGTCGGATGAAAATGGCATACTGCCTAAGGAGGACTTTTTGGGCATTTTCCATTCATATGCAGAATCAGTGGTTGAAAAAGGAGAAAGAGGAATTTTCTTCACGAAGGCTCCAGACCCCATTAACATGTTGTCTATGAACTTGATGTGTTCCTGATCGTACTCCAGGAAGTCATCTTCGTAATCGGCATCCTCCCTGGGAGCCCTCCACGTCAGGCCCTCCTCCTCCTCCTCGTCCTCCTCAAAGGCCTCGTCCAGCTTGCCGTTAGGCAGCACGCAGTCCTTTGTCTGCAGTGAGGGGAATGGGGAGGGAGAGGAGACATAGCTGCTGTTTTTAAAAGGATCTGAGACTCAATAAAAGCGAGGGTTATGGGTAATTTCAAATGACAACCACAAATACTAAAAGGCAACTTTAAAATCATGGCCATTTGTTTTCAATTAACATAAAATAAGTTATTTAATCATATAAACAAAGCAAAACATGTTCTTTGACTGTTCATTTTCTAAGCTATAAAGTGACCTTTATCCAGTATGAAGCTTTAAGTTAAGGGTTTTATATGTGGCACGTGAAGTTCACATGAACGTCCACGAGGCAGAGCTCCGGCTAAGGAGTCTCCCTCGGCGGCACACGGCGGAAAGCGCTCACATGCCGCTCAGAGAGGTCTTCCGTTTTGCTGACAAAGCTTTAAAAAGATTTTCAAATTAATAACATTAAATTCCAGATGCAGAGAAAGCACTATCTTCGCAATTCAAAGTATAATATGAAAACAGATAAAAATTACTTCTTAGAGCTTTGTAACGTTACGAATGTGCACAAGTTGCATCATGAAGTTTCTGTCCTTATTTCTACATAACAATAAAAATGTGTGACAGAGTTTCATGGTCAAGTTCCTGGCCTTGTTTTACTTCTACATTTGCTACGATGTAAAACTAAATTGTGTTACTTGAAAACTAAAAGTGATCACTGAGCCTTTAAGCTATGAATTTGAGAAATGCCTTCCCCTCCACGGAGCTGCAGTAACCGGGATAACAGAGTACAGCAGAACTGACAAAAATGGAAGAAAATCTAGACTAACAAGAAACACAACAATCCAATTTCTGTCAGAAGACCTTTGCTAATTCCAATTTCTTTGGCAAAAGCTTATTTGTGAATGACAACCTTAATAATGGGCTAGGACTCAGTAGTGATATAACTTTTTTTGCAATGCTAGAAAGATGCCAGATTTCTGTTGAGTAATAAAACTAAAAACAAACTAATGAACCCCAAGACTATACTTTGGGGGGATGAAGCAGGAGGGTGTGCTTCAATTTTAATACTGACAACTTTCCAGAGTATTCTGAAGAAAAAAGTTTTCAAACTTTCTGTCAGGCACTTTTTAAATACCACAAATCTTTTTTTATTTTAAGCCAGACTCAAAAGAGATACAAACCATAATTGTCTGAAAAGAAATAAGAGCAGTAAGCCAAGCCTTACACCTACAACTATCTATACTTTTTTAAATACAAAGTTTCTAAAACTTTCTCGAGAATAAGGAAGCACACTAAAAGAACTGCAATGGCCGACCTCTAGGAGCTGTTTCCTTCCTGCTAAAAACCCTCTGCTTTTCAGGTAACATCAGATGGTTTTGACTATTGTTTTGATCCTTGGAAGAAAAAGCCAAATTACAATTTTTTAAAAAAAATCATACTGAATAGGACTTTTAAAAGATTGTATTTATTTTTTAGAGACACGGGAACGGAGGGAGAAACGGGGAGAGAAACCTCAATCGGCCGCCTCTCCCATGCCCCCCAGCCCGGGCCGGCTGCAGCCCAGAATGCGCCCTTGTGCTTCGCAAGACAATGCCCAACCCCCCGGGCCTCGCCAGTCAGGGCAGAGGCTGCAGAATTTTTTATTTAAAAAATCCTTATGTTTCTTTAGTGAGATGCTAAAGTAAAGTACAATTGGCAGAGCACAAAGGAAAGGACTGGATTTTATCAAAAATGAGCTGCACGATCTTGGGCAAACTCTTCGCCCTCTGGGTTTCAGTTTCTTTATCTGCAAAACCCTGGAATTCCACCTCACTAAACAGTTTCCACGAGCACTTCAAGTACTTAAAAAATAAAACAAGGGCACGAAATCCTTCTCTTACAGTCCAAGTGAACGTCCTGCCTGAGTTGCGACCACCTCTGGCGTCTGCGTGGGGTGCTCACTAGCCCGGCTGGCTGGGGGGCAGGGCGGGCAGGCCAGGAGCGGGTTAAGCGTATGCTTTCCAAGATCGTGCGAGCCTAGTTCAATGACTACGGATTATTCAGTGAGGGAACAAGCAGTATTTAATGTATTCAAAGAACCACAGGTCAGCCATCTGAAATGTCAGGAACTGCATGCTACATCTCTAAAAAAATTTTTTAATCAAAATGACATATCGATGTCAACCTTATGCTAAATTTGTTTTAAAAGTCAATTATATTATGGAACAGTATTCACAAGGCAGGATACATGTTTTACTAGAATAATTTTTGTAAAAATGTAGTATTTTCTCTAAAATTCTCAGAATCTATACATTTTTCCCTAAGGTTCCACCAATTTCTATATTAATGACAAATGTACTTTTTATAACCCAACTTGCATTAAAACGCTCTATTTCTTCTCCACATAAGTTTCATTTCTATAATAAGCCAAATACTGCATGAGTTAAAAACATGCTCAGTAAGGAGACAGAGATCCAAATAGAGCCATAGAGCACACAACCTGGAAATACTTAAGACAGGTATCTAGGACGCGCACGTCAGGAGGAAGATAAGAGCATGTACAGTTAGAAAATATAACCTGTGAAAGAAACGCTATTTCCATTGTTGGCCTCAAGTAAAAATGAAGTAACAACGAACCAGTTTATCACTAGCACAAAATAAATACCCGGGAAAGCAAAGTGCCGGAGATCGCCTCTCCCCTTGGGAGGGGCTCTGGACTCTTCCAGCCAAACCACCCGGACCCACAGCGCAGCGCCGAGGCCCTCTGCGGCGCCCCCTGGTGGCCTTCAAGACGAGACACCACGAGCAGCAGCTAACATTTGGTGTCTTCTGGAGGCGTCCCAAGACTGAAACTATTTCCAGAACACTGCAACCTCTAGGTGCGGGGACTTATCTAGTATTATTTTTAGGTCACAAGGGGAGAAAAGGTCCCCAAAAACCCTGAGCTGCCAAAGCAGGCTTGACTGGTATTTCACTTCCCCACAGACTGGAGAGCGCAGGTCACTGGAAAGTCACTTCGCTGAGCACAGCGGAGGATCTATTGCAAACCATAACCCATAACAGGAACGTGACATGATGTAGGGTTTCTCTTTTCCTTCTTTTTCTGAACCATAGCATCGGACACTCTTGCCCTCTGGCAAACAAGATAATAGAAGTTGTCTTCCATCAAAATTGCAAGAGTGGTTGTAAGTTCAAGGAAAAGACAGTCTATTTATAGAGTTATTAATATATCAAATATCTACTCAATTATAAACACAGAAGGGAAAAGTAAAAAATTAATAGAACAAAATTCTCCCCATCACCAAAAAATAACTCCTTCCAGTTACCCAAAACTTACCATTTCGTCTTTCTCCCATTTATCTGTGTTACTTTTGTCTTGGTTTACCACATAACCAGGAGGGAGCCAGTTCACAGGGGGATCAAATATCGACACCACCATGCGGCTGGGCAGGCCCTTCTTTTTTCCGAGCCGATAGAGATTACAGTTGCTGACCTTTAGCAGAAAAATTTGTAAGGCACTTACTACAAATGATCACTCATACAAGGCATACTAACATGTTTTCACCAAAATTATTTTAACTGGTCCTCAACTGTAAAGCCTGGCAGAAAATACTAAGTTCTATATTCTTTAGTGTAGTTAGATGACTGCTTCTGAGTATTAAATGCAGATTAGAACAAAACTGACACACACACACACACACACACACACACACACACACACATTCCTTGTGAAGTCAGAAGAGTTCAATTTCAACCTTTTGAAAGCACGACCTGATGGTATAAAATCAAACTGCTAATTGGGGCTATCAGACAAAGGTGTGTAAGAAGTCCAAGATGTCGCGACCTTCTCAATGAGATAAAGTGTAAACTGGCACTGAGCAGAGCTAAGAGGATTTCATATTCTGCTGGAACCTAAGCCACACATACGATTTCAACTGCACTGTTTTCCCAAACACTATTCTTTGTTTTGGATGGTATTTCAAGACAGTTTTGTTCAACCATCTGAAAACAGAGCAAAAGGCAACAGGCGACCGCTCCCACATTTCTTCGTCAGGGAACACTCCACTCTGCTTTCCCTAAGGCCTCGTCTCCTCCCTAATTCACTCAAATCAATGCACTTCTGTCTCATTTTTGCTTGGAAATGAGGGTCTAAAACTGTGAACCTCATTTTTGTTTTCTAAAAGCGGGGTTTCCTTTCACTTAAGTACTGCATGAGACCTTTCCTCCTCCCCTCCCCTGACCCCCGTACCACCACCCCCTGGGACGAGCACCCACCCCAGGAGAGGCGCTGGCCCAGGCATCCCCGAGACAGCCCAGTCGGCAAGGCAGTGGCATCCACCCGACACTCACGACGTGTCAAGGGGCTTTCCTATGCTGCCTGAAACGACAGCTCCAACAACGCTCGTCTCCTCTTCCGTGCTACCAGCATGCGACATCCCAGAAGCCAAGACAGGGTCAAGTGCAATAGGGACCCGAAAGGGATGGAACCACAAAGTTGGCAGAAATGGTTGGCAGGACAGAAAAGGAAGAAAGAACTAAGGACTTATATGAAGCTCAACGCGGGCCGAGCAGAATTCCAGACAGAAAGGGGGTGAGCGCTCTGAGAGGAACGCCAGCCACCTGTGTGCACAGGGGCTGGGGAGGAACCAGAGCGACGGCCAGGTGGCCAGACAGACGACAGACGCGTCTGGGGCTGAGCGCCCTGAAAGGCCTTACACCAGGTGGAGGGAGGGAGAGGGTTCCTGCAGAAAATAGCAGTCAGAGCTTTCTGAGCAGGTGAGCGGATGAGTTTTCGAAATCTACAGGGACGTTTTTCTTCCCTTACGGAGCGTACCGACTGTTCTTTCTGGTCCTTCAGCCTCTGACGCTGCCTTCTTGCGGCCACCCCGGGAAACCTGGTTGGCGCTCAGAGTTCAGCTATCACTTGTATGAGGACTACTCCCCCAAACCGCGTCTTAGTCCAAAATTCTCGGTCACCAGAACATTCCACTGCATATTCCATGGGGTCTACAAACCCAACCTGAACCCTAACTCCTACATTTCTGTCTACCTCACCCCAGCCTTCCAGTGTATGTGGCTGTCACTACTGCCATCCTCCCCCCAGCCCCGCCCCAGTCTCTCTGCCTCCCAACCACACCGGGAGGCGGCAAAGCAGACTGTGAAGGACATGGGCTCCAGCGCTGGACACGCTCTCCGACTACAGCAGACCAGCTGGATGACCTCGCATGAACTACTTACACTCTCCAGGCAGTTTCTTCCCTGTGAAATGGGGACCTGTCATCTACCTCTCAGGGGCCTGTTGGGAAGATTAAGGGAGAAGACCTGTGCGATGCCCAGGGCAGTGCCTGGTGTTACAGGGTGACATCAAGGGTAGGTTGGTGCAACGGGAAGAGCAAGGTCTCTAAAGCCAGGCTGGGCTCTGCCGCCTCTTTGCCATGGGACCCTGGGCAAGGTGACCTCTGCTGTTCCAGTGCCCTGGCCTAACAAATGCAACAGGAAAGAAAGCAGTGTCTGGCCAGAGTAAGCCCTGCCTACGTGCTGGCTACAATTATGATTCCCCCCAAGCTCCTTCCTTACTGCCAGAGCTCAGATCTACTGCAGTTTCTGCTTGAGCTTGGACTTCTGCAAAGCCCATCTGGTTGCTCAGCTTGGGTTGGTCTTGCTTTTCAACTCACCCTGCGTTCTGCTACTGGATTGGTCACTTAAAGCTACCACTTCAGTCCCTTATGCAAAAAGTGCCTTCGCCACTCAACAGTGCCAACGACTTTCAAAGTGCAAGCTCCCTTGCCTAGCACGGAAGATTTTCCACAGCACGGCTTCAGCCCACCTTCCCTTTCCAGTCTTTTTTCAGAACTGTCCACACTTCTGCTGCTGCCACATCTGGGTCACCGAGAGCCAACATGCTCTGCCACCTATCCCCCGCGCCCATGCACCGTGAACCCGCCCTGAGTGCTGGGGGACTGGCAGCTTTCTGAGTCACCTGTCAAGCAGGTACACGTTGCCTTGTGACACCTCTTTTATCATCGTTAAATATCTTACCCTCATTACTTGTCTTCCTTAAACCCCGATTCCACACTAAATTTAAGCAGCTGCCCTTCCTCTGGGTTCTCAAGTGCTGCTCACTCAGAACCCCGGGCTCTCTCTCCGCAGGCTGCAGTCACGGGGCTCGGGCCAGGCCCTGTGCTCCCCGCTCCACCGGCTCCCTAGAGCCTTGCAGATGAGCTGCTCCAGGAAAGCCCCGGGCCCTGTCCATGCTCGCACACCCGCTACGCCAAAGCAGCATCCTCCCAAAGAAACGTTCGAGGGTTCGAAATAATCGAGGCACACACACATTAGCTGGCCCCCACACCTGAGGGCGTCACCGGTGAAACACAGACCCGCGCCAATTCCCGGGTGGCTCTGCCACAGGCTGGAGCTGCTCAGGTCGGGTGTGGCCAGCCCTGAGGTTGACCCTTCTTCCCTCATCCTCAGAAACCATCCAGTCGTTTAAAGCACTTCGGCCACCCTGAAAAATCCCCCCAGCTGCTCAGAACAGGAGAAGACCGCCTTACCTTTTTGCTTCTCATATAGGAAAGGCGGCCCTCGTGCGCGTCGGGGTAAGTGCAAAACAGGTACGTGGTGATGGCGTGCTTTAGAAAGGAGTCGCCGAGCATCTCCAGCCGCTCCAGGTTAAATCCATCGCTGGCATTGGAAAGGGTCAAAGCCTGAAGAATGAGTCCGGGATTCGGGCCGAGAGTCCTCGAGGAGTACCCGGGAGGGCTCCGCTCAGGGCCTGTCCCGCCTCTGAGGACCGCAGCCGCTTCCCGAGTGCCAGGCCCTGCGGCCACCACGGGACTGCCATCTGAGGTAGATGAGTTAGCATTTCCATCAAGGTACTTGTTACTCAGTAGAGTACATTCATCGCTGGGCTTGGGCTGGTTCTCGTAAGTGTACAAATTCTGAATGGGATATGAGGTAGTCGGTTGTACAGGTATTTCCTGCTTGTAGCATTTCAGCTGATTTCCTTGGCAAAAGTCTCTGTTAGCTAAGTCACAACTGCCATTGGCAAGATTTCCGCTGTAAGAAAGACCATTAACTGCCGTCGGATCTGTTGAGGCTCCCACTGGGAGTCTACCGGACGGCTCGCCGAGGGACGCGCTGCAGCTCACAGACATTTGGTCGTGATCTTCTAGAGGGGGGGCTCCGTTAGCACCTTGATGCGCAGCATTTTCAGGGACAATTGTGCTGGGCTTGCAGTGATGGTCACTGTCGGCTGGAGAGGAGCGAGCGACTGAGATGAAAGACTTGCTGTCGATAGACTTTTTCCACCCGAAGTCTAGGTTGGGGTATCTGCAAAGACAGTTCTGTAAGTTTTCATCAGATCCTTCCGAGGGGCTGGGCTTAGAGCAAGGGCAATCAGAACAAACACAAATAAAGATCTGTATAAATACACTCAACTCGGGAAGAGAAGCCGGTTTCCAGAGCGGAAACCCGCGCCACTGGCACTCCGCGCCAGCAGGGCTGCACAGCGCCCGCCGCGCCACTCTCGCCCCCGCCTGTGGGCAGCCGGCAGCCAGACCCTCTGGCTAACTGGCCGGGGGACTCTGGGCACATGTGTGCCTCTCTGTGCCTGAGCTCCCCACTCGAAAGATGAGCTAATCACAATCCCTACCATTACAAAGTTTCTCCATCTCGAGAACCACCTTGGTCTTGCCGATTGGATAACCACAGCTAACTGGAGTGGTTAAACCAGTCAGTTCCTCAGAAGGCAGAGACCTTATTACTGGGAAGAGAATAATGAGGACGAAGCGCGTTTGGAGGCGATCCCTTTTCAATGCACAGTGGGTTTGCTAAGAGGAAGCCGTCTGAGCGTCGCCACAGTGACCAAGGCCTGTTTCCACTTTCACTCCAGCTGCCACTCCAGTGTCAGTCTCGGTCTGAGTACTTCGCCTCCCTCTGCGCGTTCACGAGACACGAGACTATGCGGATTTTCACTTGGGAATCAAAGGGTGCATTTATCTTATGTGCTAGATATCCATTTTCAAGAATCTTTTAAGAACCAATTCGTTTAAAATTAAAATTTTAACTTCCTTCCATTCTTTTGCTCTCTCTGGCCAACACCAGCGGCCTACCGAAAATCCACAGGAAGTGACCGGACGCCCACGCCGGCGTCGCTGGCCGTCTGGGCTCGCAGCTCCTCCGCGGTCAGAAGGCAGTGAAGGCGGTAGAGAATGCTGGGGAGGCAGACCGCTTTTCTCCACAGTGAGGCTGGAATGGGGTGTATAGCACAGAGTTCCGGAACCAGGATCTGCGAATGCGAAAAACCGTGAACAGATAAACTTTGACCGAACACAAAAGAATGAAAAACAAATTTAAGACCAATTTCACTAACAAATAAAGACAAAACTCATAAACACTAGCAAAATCTTATTTTTAAAAACATTAAGAAAATAACCCTTGAAGGCCACGTGGGTCTTACCCTAGGGTTATAAGGATGATTTCATGATGTAACTGTGTCAGTGGACCAAATACATAAGCTAAATTGATGGCTGCCAGGCAGGAAGGGGACAGAGGGCTGAGCGAAAAAGGTGAAGGGATTAAGAAGTACAAATCGGTGGTTACGAAATAGTCATGGGATGTAAAGTAAGGCACAGTGAATACAGTCAGTAATACTGGGATAACTGTGTATGGTGTCAAGGAGATCCCGGACTTACCGAGGGGATTCCTTTGTAAGTCATATAAATGTCTAGCCACTATGCTGTACACCTGAAACTAATGTCAACTACCACTGAAAAACTGAAAACTAAATTTCAGCCCTTGCTGGTGCGGTTCCGTGGACTGAGGGCCGGCCTGCAGATCAAAGGGTGGTCGGTCTGACTCCCAGTCGGGGCACATGCCCCAGCTGCGGGCCAGGTCCCCAGTAGGGGGCGTGAGAGAGACAACCGCATTGTTTCTCTCTTTCTTCCTCTCTTCCCCTCTCTCTAAAAACAAATAAATAAAACCTGAAAACAATGAAGAAAAAATATTTCTTAAAAATAATCCCTGAAGGCCAAATGAGATTCATGCTAGGATTTACACGGGGGACTCTGCGACATAACTGTATCGATGGACTGAATAGAAAAGCTGACCCACTCACACTTACCAGGAAGATGACGAGGTAAGTCAACATGTAGCATCAGTTAAACCAAAACACAACCCAAGAGTTGGGCAATTTCCAAAATATTTGCCAGTCTCTTAGTTCACTTGGTATTATGAAACTCAAACTCGTCTTTAAGAACACGAAGTCACGCTCGAGTTCACTTGGTATTATGAAACTCAAACTCGTCTTTAAGAACACGAAGTCACGCTCGCCACCGAGAGCTCCTCACCTGCTTGTTCTGCAGACTCTCCCACTTGGCTTTCCTCTTCTCGGCACTGCTCAGGGGGAGGGCTTTCCCTTTCTGGTTCAAATGGCGAGGGGTCAGGAGGTTAAGTCTGCGAAAATTCCAAAGTACTTTTAGCCAACAGACAAGAACGAGTACATTCGCACAGCGATTCTCCAACTTCGGTGTGCCTGCAACCCCCCTGCGGAGCTCACGTAAACCACAGACCCCCAGACCACACCCTGGGTGACTGCGTGAGCAAAAACTCTGAATCAGAGTCTACAGGTGGGCAGTCGAGACAGTGAACCCCTCCACGTGCCTGGTGACCTCTGGAAACATGCCAGAAGTGAAACTCCTTACCTTGAAGATGTGTGGTCCACATCCAGCAGCGGCTGGTTGAGATTGGTCAGATCAAGGTTATACTTTGTTTTATAATACTCTGCGAAGGTTTCATACTCGGGGGAAGGAAATTTACTCAGTGGGGTAAGATCAGTGTACACGTCGGCTACATAAAATCGGTGAGGCTGATCAAAATTTCGATACCTGAAAAAGGAAAACCACCAGTGTCTTTCCATTTAAATCAACTGTCCTCAAAACACAACTGATTTTAATATGGAATAGCAATTATAACTTTAATGTACGAGCTTAAAAGGTGAGAAATGACTAACGTGAATGAAAACTTCAGTTCCAAATTATGCATTTCAAGCAGAGTTGAGAAAGAGAACTGCATTTCTGTCGAGGAAGCCCTGGCTGACGGTTCCGCGCTGCTTCCCCCATCCCTGCCCTGCCCGTGTGCACTCAGCCAGCGCTGGGACGCCGAGCGGCACCTTCGGCATCCATTCCACCGACACGAGCAGCATACAAAACTCCCGACATCCCGACCGTGTAAACACGCAGTGCGTTACCGATGCTGCCCACGGCAGACACCAGCCACGTGGAATGTGTTACTGCGCCATTTAGGATGCTGACAGTCTGATGACAGCTGACACTTAAAATATGGCACTGAGGTGCACAAAGAAAAGAATCGGAGAAAGAGTGTATTATAGCCAGCACTCTAATTCTTTGAAAAGTGCCTATATTTAATCTTATTGCTAAGTCTCCATTCCCTAAATTGTTACAAAATAAAAAAAAAAACATTTTGATTTACAACGTCCTTTGCACTTAAAAGCATTATTCCTTATAATAGCATTATAAGAAATGCATTATAATATAATTGTAATATAATGCTAAAATTTCCAGAGAAATATTATCTATGATTCAATTCTGAAAGACTTGGGGGATTAAAAGGATGGCAATTTTATGAAGAAAGCCTGCCACCACTCAGATTATCTGGCCTTCACAAAGTAAAACCTCTTCACTACATTGTTTAGGTTTTGTTTTAAGGACAGAAATTGCAGAGAACAAGTCCACCATGAAGAGACACTTCAATTTTCTAGCAGAAACGTCAACACTGAAATCGCAGCCCCCTTACATTCTCTCCTGAACAAGTTAATCTTTCGAAACAAAGTATCCCCAGCACTTTGATTTCCACTTAACTACTTGCCTTGGAATGATAACTGCATCCTGGTAATCTTCCAATTTAAAAACAAAGGGTGTTTCTTTTGAATATTTGGTACTGGGAATGCCTATGCGAGCTTCGGATTTCTCAATATCTTCCATGAATTTGAAGTCTATGTCCAAAGTGCTGGAGTCGTTAACTGAGGGAAGACACAGACCCCGGCTTGTTAACGTGTAGTGATACAGAAAAGACTCTTACCTAAGCTATACGTTCACATACGAGTCTAATTTCGCGTAATCACAGTAAGAGATTCTGCAGCATACACGAAAGCTGGCTGTCCAGCAAGGCTTCCATTTTTCAGTGAGTGGAAGTGAGCGTGTTAGAGTCTGGGTCCTGCTTACCGACATTCAGAGGTAGAACACAGTATGCTGAGTCGGCGTCGGTGGGTTTAAATTCTAGTGCAGGTTTTTCAAGGCGAAGAATATGTGAGAATATATACTGGTGGAGTCTCGTGATCAGCTCGAGCATTTGAAGAGACAGTGTGAAACCGGACTTCTTCAACTCAATGGATATGGTAACCTCTCCAGAGCGGGTGTACACAGGAAAGTGCGGAATCTTAGCGAAAAGAAAAGAAAGCATCCCAAGGGTCAGCGGGCGTTTTCTTCCTCTGCAAATATTTAACTTCGGAAAAGGAAGTTAACTTCGGAAGAGTGCTCTCTCTCAGGGAATCAAAGACACGCCTCAATTTTTTAAATATCAAACATACTGAGGTAACAAAAGGCAGTCATTCTTAGGTCTTCCTTTGTTAAGGAAACAATGTACGTTTAATGTAAACTGTCATTACGAAGCCTTACTTGAGGTATGGGCTTGGCTGTCAGTATCCCAAAGCATCTCGTGGTGTCCTCAGGGGGGTAGAGCTTCCGCCTTCTGAAGTTGAGCTCGTCAGGTAACGGCGTCGTGAGGACCATTCCTATCACGTACAGGTAACACGGCTGATCGGGCTTGGGGTAGCTATCCCTCAGACACTCTGGAATCTCGAAGTGGAAAAAATATAAGCATCCAGCTCAAGTGTAATGACCCCTTTCCCAGATGTTGGCAAGAGAACAAACTGATTTCTGGCTGTAGTAAACAATGATGAGGAAAAGCTCAGGAAAACCGAGGCACGACACCTCTGGATTACTTAACCCAGTGGAGAGGAAGCATTTCTCAGGTCAGGGATGCGGGGTGGTCCAGGTTCACCGACCTTAGAATGCACTGCTGCCTCTACATCTCTAAGTGGGATTCAGACTCGGGACGCTTCAGTGCATGAACCCGGCCACAGACCAACCTGGACACACCCCCCGAGACAACCGCTTCTGACTCCCAGAAGGCCACGGCCCAACTCCTTACACATATTTGTGCTCACACCCGCAGGCATGCCCCTCCTGAACGGGCATCTCTTCACTTGTCTATTTTATCATACAAATCCTCTTTTGTCTTAGCCCCGGACATAAGTAAAGCAATAATCTTATCGCTACAGTGGATGAAACAAAGACTTTTTCTTAAGTGAAATAAAATTACTGTGGACAGAATCCCTTGGAGAAGAAAGCAGACGCAGTGTGTCAGCGGGAAGGAGCGCCCAGTGCACGCACGAGAGCAGGGGCTGAGACGAGGCGCAAAGCGGGGAGCTGAGTGGGGGCCCAGAGTAGACCGCACTATAGGGGATCGGGAAGCCGAGTCGAGGGACTGCGATTCGATATGCAGAAAATTAAAAGTCAGAAGGGGCTAGATTTTTACTCAGTTCTAACCAATACTAACTGCTTTTGGGTAGCACTGTCTTCGTTTTGTGGAACCTGGTCTGCCTGGGACACTGGTCTCTTCTTCATCGTGTAAATCAAGCTCTTCTTCATATTTAACAGTTTCTTTCCCAACAGGCATCAAATGGTCATCCAGTTCACCTGAGGAAGTCAAAGGGAATCACCGTGAACAGCACGAACGCTGCCTCCCCGTCTAATCGGGAACCGAGGCAGGACCGCACTGCGTCAGGGAGCACGCGCAAGGGCTACGGCGAGGCACCGCTGCTCTGAGTGAGGCGCAGTTGAACGCGACACTTCAGGCGAAGTCTGTGCTGACACGCACAGATTCGACATGGGCAGGGTTAAAACTGTTCCAGAAACAAAACACATGTGAACAGGAAAACGGCCATCACCACCACTCGGCAAAAGCCATGGACAACCACTCTTCCATTTTTAAAAAAGTGAATTGATTTGTATACGAGTATGGAGTTATTTGAGCGCTACGGGAAAATACGAACATGTGAGATTCAACAGCATAAGAAAACCTGTAAGTTTACTGACTTACAAGAAGTCAGTAAAGAAACAAAAGGACAGCTGCCTGCAGTTCAGCCTGGAAAGGAAGGCGCTGCTACACCTGTACCGGACCTTCCGTTACGTCCGGGTCACACCCAGTCACCACGGCTGCTCCAGGTGACCAGTCAGGCCCATTGATCCGCGGGGGCCTACGACGTCCTCGGTGCGCTTCTGTCTCACAGTGTTTTTAACTCTGCTTTTATTTGCATGTGCTTTTCAAACACTTACCAATTTTGTGCAGTTTTTCACAGCAAATAAGAGCTACAACTCTTTCAGCCAACCGTATACAACTCATTGGTGGACCCTGAAAGTAACAAAATATACATATAAATTTTGCTATATATGTATATGGACGTAGCTACATTAACACCAAAAATAGCCATGAAACCTCTGCCCTAATGCCTTTACAGTTAAAATTTACCAGAGTAAAGTTCTTTATTTGGAAACACATCAACAAGTTTAAGATGTCCTAATCTCTGTATCTAACATAGCCATCTTTAAAAATCCTGCCCAAGAAAAGCTAGACCAATATTAATTAAGGTTTGACAATTTTGGTGAACTTACATTTTAATACATTTTTCCCCACCAACCTACACAGATACAACGCCCCAAATGAAGACGCATGAGCATGTGACTACGGCATGCACCTCAGCGGCGCCGGACAGCCTGCAGTGCGCACTAGAGGTGCGTCGCCTTGGAACGGGACCCGAAATCGGCTTGGGACCGAAGACAGCAGTTACTCAAAGGCAGATCGCCAACAAACAAGTGACCAGCAGCCCAACTGCATTTAACGAGTTCCGTGTCCCTGTCTGCACCTAGGCCACAGGTGAACGACTCTATCCGAAATGTTCGCATTAATCAGATCTCACAGGAAATTTCAGGTCATACATTCCAATTCTCAGAGTCCGTAAGTTATACAGTCTATTAAAAAAGTGGACATGTAGTTGACTACAAAAGAGATCTATGTATCTACTTTTCAAAGTAGATAGAAAGCCGTATTTACCTATAAACTGCATAGGCACAGAGAAGCGGGAAAAAAACCCCATTAGCGGCATATGTTAAAAGCACAATCACTTCTTTTTCTGAACTTACAACGATGGAGGCTCGGAGAGGTGAGTTGATTGGCAGATAAAGCGTTGAGTAGAAGGTCCCATCAGGCAGCTCTCGGGTCCTGCATTTAGGAGCCAGGTGAGTGAACGGGTCACTAGGCAGTCTCGCACAGTACCTGCGGAGAAGAGCAGCGCGGATGCTCGATCAGGCTGAGAAACAACTCAACTCGACTCAAGCTGAGAAACAGAGGAAAAAATGTCCGCTGATAGTCACACCCTCAAGTTGCATTTCTTACGTCCCTCTTCCCCTCTACTGGAGTGGTGTTTACATGTGGGATTGGAGCTTCACCGCTGCGGACTTTCAATGAGGGGGACAGGGCCGTCTGAGAACTTTCTGCAATGGCGTTCCCCGTTCGTGCGCTGTCCAGCACAGTCGCCACTGAGGCCCTCCTGATATGCAGCAAGGACAGCCAGGGAGCAAAACTTTTTACGTTACTGAATTTTAACTGAAACCGAAATTTGAATTTAAATAGCCACATATGTCGAGGGACTACCATGCTAGACAGTGCAGAAAATACTGCTCTGAATCCATTAAAGCAACACCTGTCTTACACCTGTCAGCCACTACGGGGGCCTGTGCAAGGAAGGCGTCAGCAGAGGGCAGAAGGACAGCCCAGCGCTGACAGAGGAGGGCCTGAGAACAAGGCCACCCGCAGGGGCACAGGAGGGTGTGGCTGCAGGGTAAGTGGCCAGCTTACAGGGAGCTGAGGCAGAGCAGGGAGGCTGCGGGGACAGGAAGGCACCCCAGAGGTGGGGGCAGGGCCTGTGCAGTCAGGGCACCCAAACATGACACCAGCCCTGCAGTGCAGGAGACTGGCTACATACAGGGAGACTGAACACGAAATCCTCTGGAAGACGACGGGAACCCTATTTCTCACTACTGAGGAAGCCAGGAACAAAGATGGGAGCGAGGAAAACCAGAATGAACTCTCTGGTGTCACACTAAACACCGAGTGGCAACAGATAGACGGTCAGGTACAGAACTATGGATGTAAGTGCACATGTGAATACACACACGTGCAGAGGCATAAATCTATTTTCTGGCTCTGTCCACTGGAGAGCCTGGTGGTGGCCGTGTCCAGTGGCAATGAACACACCTAGCATTCAGACCTTTGTTTTTAAACACCGCTCATTCTGCAATAAAAAGAACCAGGCTCTTCTGGAGAAAGAGCCAATATCTGGTCTAGGGCAGGGAAAATGGGCGTTCAGTCTAGAACACGTTGGTATGCCACAAAATAAGGAAGCGTTCAGAGAATAACAGTAACACGATGAGAAGACATGGAAGCAAGCTTGAAGGGGCTCCCACTGGGCAAAATTTTAACATCAAAACAAATAATGAATTAGCTTAGTAGATTATAACCCAGTGAATAAAACCAGCAGTCCATTCATTCACACTGGATGGTAAGAGAAAGTTCTCCCTTACAGTAGGAGGCCACTAATAAATGCAGAAAGAAAAAATGGAATGAGAAAATCTCCAGTCTACAGAAATTACAGTAATAATCAATTTAGGCAAGAAATATCGATAGATACTTAAGGTAATGGGTGAAATGGGGAAGAGGAATAAATTTTACATAGTCTCTCCATGAAGTGAGTCACTGATTTGAGGGGGGAAAGGTAATTTCACAGCAGCAAAGGCCAGCGGACCTCCCGCAAGTGATCCGAGTCCCCGCGGCTAGGATGAGCACCAATGGACACCGAGTGCCCCGAGGAAATGAGGTGAGAAGACACGCTGGCCAACGTGCGTAACCTGGGTCTGATCACCAAAATATCAGATGAACCCAACCTGGGAGCCAGGCCATGGAGGGTCTGGCCCGTGTATCTTTGAAAGCTTCACGGTCACTAAAGTCAAGGAAAGACTGGAGAATAGTTTCAGGCCGATGATGAGAAAAACAGACACAACCCTGATCCTGGGAGGGGATTCTTTCACTACAAAGAACACGCTCGAGAAACTAGAACGGATCTCCCTGGGTGAACGGTATATGGGAGTTCTTTGTGGCATTCTTGCCACTTTGTAAAGTATGAAATCATTTCCAAATAAAAGTTAAAAAGAAGAACTCATGCTTGCTGCTGCTGTGTTTTGCCTCTCCGTGAAATGTATCCTGATACGTAATATAGGTATGTATCTGCTTTCCTTAGTTCTCAAAAATGTCATCGCCGGCTCAGGACAAAGTAAACTAGAACATGCTCAACAACATGAGTTAATCCATCATAATCTTAAATCGTTGCTGATGAAAAATGCAGTATCTCCCAACACTTGTGGCATTAACAATACAATCAGAATTCAGAAAAGTATCAGTGAGCACTGTAAAATTAAATCTATTAAAATAAGCATGCCTTCATTACGTCAATCTTGTCAATGAGAACGAAACGTTTCACTGTGCGATACTCTTTGTGCCTCCTGACCAAAAAGAATGAATGGACAATAACGCCTTTTCTTTCTCTTATCAAAGCATTACAAGCCGTAGTGGAAAGACTGTGGCTGTTCACAAACGGTGACTGACACCACGCTCGTAGGCGGGGCGCAAGTCCTGCGGTGCTCGTGAGCGAGTGCGAGCGCCGTACCTGTTGATGTGCCCGATGGCCGTGTTGACTGTGACGCGTGGACCCCCATCATCGGGCCTCAGCACGTACGGCGGGAACACGTCGTCGTCGTCCACCACGGGCTCCACGTCAGTTTCGCTGGAGTCAACCGACTTGGAGCATTTGTTTCTCAAGATCTGGGCATTTCAGAAACAGAGCCTGTGGTGAGAACGAACGCCTTCTTTGCCGTAGGTGGGCCATCTACCTCTGTACCCAGGGAAGGAGCTGCTCTGACTCGAAACCTCCCCCTGCTGAACGCACTTCAGTACGTCCAAGTCGCCTGCTGCAGAGAAGCTCTCCCGCGTCACGGACACACTCACCCTGCAGGTACAGGGGTCAGAGCACGCGCCTGCCTGTGCGAGCGCACGCACACGCGTGTGCCGTCACTGATCTTTCATCGGCACGGGAGCTGTGGCCCCACTCCGGAGTCCCTCCACAACCCCATCAATCAACTGTCGCTGCACTGCCCACATCATCAGCGTGCCTTCCAGGCACTCCTCCTCACTACGCCACAGGACCGTTCCCACTGCTTTATTACAAGGTCTCAAACACTATAAAATAAAGTACTGCTGGCTCTTTGCATGCTCGCTTTCTTATAATGTACGCAGTGCACACGCCTTTGGAGACCACTCTCTGTAGGGACTTGCTTTTATCTACTTCTATGCACATAAAGAACAACAAAGATCCCGTATTAATGTGGAGATCCTACCTTCTCGATAGCTTTGTATGTTTTCAGATCTTCTTCAAAACTTTTTATTTTGTCCGTGTCTGCTAACATTATATAATTGGAGATCGGTGCCCTGGCTCTGCCCTTGGATTGAACATAGGAGCGATACTCTGTGGGCAAATCGAAACGGACCACCAAGTTGCACTTCGGTATATCGACACCCTCTTCCACGATACTCGTTGCAATAAGCAGGTTGGTCTCATGAGCCCGAAATTTTCTGAGTACCTGAAAAAAACCCACCAAAGAAAGCAATTCTAGGAAACTCTCCAAAGAAACCAATGTTGTAAAAGGAAGTGACAAGTGTCATTTCTGACACATACTCTGGGCACACTAAACTTTTAAGGCCAGGCAAAAGAAGACGACATCAAACAAAACTCAAGACGCGTGAGCACATGGGCAAAAGCACAGTCTTCGACTGAGTCCGACTTGAACAATCGCAGTGCCTTTCCACTGTACAGAAGTGCACAGGTACGAGTCACAGAAAGCCTTCGGGCCGAAGGGCGTGGCGTCTTCAATGGCACCACACCAAGGAATTTGGCCAACAAAGTGAACAAGTGAAAGCACTTCCTGAGGCCTGTTGACACTGACCCTCTGCAATGATGTGTTATGTCTGTGAGGTTACGCCAACATCCCTCCGAAGATGTAAAAATTCACTGAAATCCCTAAATCAGTTGGAATTAAAATTGTAAGCAAGGCATTATTTACTTTTCTGAAGTCTTGGGGAATTGTCAATTGCGGAAATCAAAATCAACTAGAAAATAAAGTGAAAACTTCTTGCCTACCAGATTTAAAGTAACATCCCACGCCAATCCAGAATAAACACTCCAGTAAACTGGGTTTTAGGCAGAGCTGTTGGACCCCAGTGACTGGTCTCCCCGGACTAGGGATGTTAGCAAAGAGCTATGATGTAGGGTATGACATCACCGTGAATTATTCTGCTACTTTTAAGTGAAAGAATTTTAAATAAAGTTTTTTTGTGAGCCAGAACACTGTATTAAAAAGTTTTCACACCTTCAAAATGCTGTTTTCTATACTAAAACCTTAAAAAGCATGAAAAAAAATAAAGCCAAAATGTTGATGGAAAGCAAAACAAAACCCACTCAGGAGAAACTCCCATCTGCTGCTTCGGAGTCACCTGGACTCGAAGGAGTCGGGATCACACACGCTGTCTGTCCGTGAGATGCACTTGAGTGCCACCAGGTGGACAGGGGAAAGTGACATGGTCGATAGCAGTTAGGACACGGAACTGATTAACGGGACCGCAGTTCCCACCCTGAACTTATGAATCGCTGCACAGCCACCTCGGAGGGGCGGCTACTCTCTGCATCACAAGACACGCCGAGGAGTCGCGAAGAAAGGGGGCTCCTCGGGCAGAGCGTGCCTGCTTGTGCTCTGAACACCGTCCCCGCATGGCGACTTTAACGCACCTCTTCCTGTTTTCTGAATTCTGCTTCCATCTGTTTGTTACGAGGCTGATTCTTTCCGATGCCATGTCCAGTTATAAAATTGCTGCTGATGTAAGCCAGCTCTGGATCTTGTTTGCCAGCTTCCTTTATCAATCTAAGAAAATTACATACATTTTGAAGTTAAGCACTGGTGAGGGGGAAAAATTTTAGACCTTGTTTTAGAAGGTCTCCCTTAAAATGGAAATGCATGTCATTTTTTGCCAACATACCTAACAAAATGATCTTGTATTTTTTTTCCCCCAGAAGCTTAAACAAAAATCACCGCCACCCTCCACTGAGCAAGCTGTGAACCTAGCACTCAGAACACCAAATACAGGGGCGATTTACGCTGACGAACACAATGGTCACAGTGCCTCTGCTTTCCTAACTGGGCAGTGAGGACTTAATAGAAATGTGGCCCGGGGAGGACAGAGCCAGGAGCAGAGGAACAGGAATCCCTCTTCCTTCTTGGCTTCGGGCCTCACAGGCTTGTCCAAGCACAGGCAGGACCTGCGGTGGCAGTCGTGCCCTGTTCTCCATGGCCCCACCTTCACGGGGCAAGTATCACAGGCCCTGACGCCAAAGGGGGAAATTCCGCAGCAAAGGCAACCTCATCTCCCTCTGCAAGCACAGAGAGGCTCCCAGCTGTGCATGGAAAGGGGGCTGGGCAGCTCTTTTAGTCTCACCCAGCACCCCGTATCCCTGCAAGTGGGGCTCCAGGGAAAGGAGCGCTGCGTCTAGGAGAGGGATCTCCGGCCCCAACACTGTCACGTCCGGGCACCGACCACAGCTCTGCACAACAGGTACCGGACTTGGGCACAGCAATGCCAGAGCCCCATCCCACCCTCTGATGAAAGAACAAGACTGCAGGGCCCTCTCTTCCCGCCTGCTCCTCTGCATTAACCCACAATGCTCGTCACCTAAAGCTGGCCTTCCAGCAAAGGAATGGGAAGGAGCTACAGGAGGAGATCACGTTACACGGCACAGAAGGTTAACAGTCAGTGTTGCCATTACAGCTATTTTGGAAATACCCGCGTTCAGAAACTCGGCACACGGGATAAATGGTTCCACACCTGGCGTAAGTGAGTCCATATGGTCCTTCTGAAGTCATACAACATAGCATACATTCCTAATAGAAAACTGCATTTTTAAGTCAAACCATTCTTTTTTTTCTTTTATAAATACATGAAACAGACTAATATCAAAGAGCTGGAAGAAACCTTGAGTGGCCATCTAACATATCCTTCTGCCTCCAAATCGGCACAACCCCGGCACGTCCAGGTTAGTCTGAAAGCCTGTCTACAGTTCAAGTACTTAAATGTTCAGAATTGGGAACTTCCTTAGTGTGGTCCAAGCTTTGTTTAATTATAATAATAAGCTTAAGACATGTGGGGCAGAAAGCAGTGCCACAGGCAAACAAACAACATGACCCCAAATCCAAAATACGAAATCATCTTAGAAATATGTGCTTCCAGACTTTAGCTCACGAAAGTAAGCATCAGTGTGAATGCAACAGAGGCTAAAACCGCTTGTTTCAAGCTGCTCCAAATTAGGCACATACTGCGTTTCACTTTGCCAAGACAATCAGTCTGGCAGACTGCAGTCAGCTGAGCAATGGAAGCCCTGAACTGATTTCTCCCTCACGACACTCGCACCAACACCGCAGAGAACAGAACAGACCACGTGCGCGGTAATAAACAACATCTCTTGTAAGTGGCAATTAAAGGCCATATACGTGGGCTGATAACGTGTAGAGAGAAAAAACTTATTTCTCTCTCAGATAAGCTGAAGGGATGCCAACCCTGTGCCCCGGACAGGGTGAGGGCTCCCAGGGGAGGAGCACCAGGCCACCGCTGCAGGGAGCTCCCAGGGAGCAAGACACGCTGCCCGAGGAGGCCACGGCACTGGAAAACTGGAAGACGAAGTCCTACTGGCCTCTCCCGACTCTCACCCCGAGTCCACGCGGCTCGTGCCACAAGCAGGCTGCGCAGCGAAGCACACGGCCCTCCGGAGCACGGAGCTTCTGACACGCTCTGCAGCGACCTGGTCATTGTTTTCTCCTAATTTCAAATCCAGAGACCAATATTTTTGTAACATTCCACAAACATTACCTACTAACAACGTAAAACTTATTTTCCCCAGAAAACATAGAACTTATTTCTACAAAATACCTGACTAGCGCTCCTCAAGACTGTCAAGGTCGTCAAAAACAAGGAAAGCCTAAGAAACTGATATAATTTTGGACTTCCGGCCAAGATGGAGGCGTAAGTAGAAACCCTTCGCCTCTTTGCACAACCAAGAGGATAACCACCATCTAAAGTCAATAAACCACCAAAAGCGCCAGAAAATCAGAGTGCATAGAACTCCAACAACCAAGGAATTAAAGAAAAAATCCGCGAGAACAACCGGCCTGGTAAGGCGGACCACAAGCCGACTCAGAACAACCTGGGCGAGGTGGCTGGAGGGTGGGGCTGACCTACGGGGAAACTGGGACTCAGGGCTGGCTGTGGGCTACGGCTGGGGTCCCCGCAGTGGGAGACGCTTCCATCTGATGGAGAGTCTGGTGGAAAGTGCGCTGGAGACGAGCAGGCGAGCTGCAGGGTTCCCTCTCTGCGCCCTCCCGCCCCCCACCCCATCCCCACCCCCACCCCCAACAAGGCAGCGCAGCAAGGAGGGCGGCCCTGCTCCTTACAACTTATCAGGTGCGCCAAGACAAAGCAATATGGCCCAAATGAAAGAACACAGCAAAACCTCAGAACTAAGCGAGGAGCACATGGCCAATCTCTCTGATGGAGAATTTAAAGCCCTGGTAATCAAAATGCTCACAGTACTGATTGAGCTTCGTCGAAAAATGAAAGAACAAATGAAAGATAGCCAAAATTAAATAAAGCAAAACATTCAGGGAACCAACAGTGACAAGAAGGAAACCAGAATTCAAAGCAATGATTTGAAACAAAAGGAAGAAATAAACATCCAACTGGATCAGAATGAAGAAACAAGAATCCAAAAAAATGAGGAGGGGGTGAGGATTCTCTGGGACAACCTGAAACGTTCCAATATCTGAATCATGGAGGAGCACAAGGAGAACAGCAACGGGAAACTGAAAACTTATTTGAACAAATGATGAAGGAAAACTTCCCCAATCTGGCGAAGGAAACAGACTTCCAGGAAGTCCAGGAAGCCCAGAGAGTCCCAAAAAAGTTGGACCGAAAGAGGAACATACCAAGGCACACCATCATTAAGTTACCCAAGATTAGAGACAATGAGAAAACCCTAAAAGCAGCAAGAGAAAAGGAGACAGTCACCTACAAAGGAGTTCCCGTAGGGCTATCAGTTGACTTCTCAAAAGAAACCTTGCAGACAAGAAAGAGCTGGAAAGAAGTATTCAAAGTCATGAAAGGCAAGGACCTACATCCAAGACTGCTCTATCCAGCAAAGCTATCATTTAGAATGGAAGGGCAGACAAAGTGCTTCCCAGATAAGGTCAAGATAAAGGAGTTCATCATCACCAAGCCCTTATTATATTAAACACTAAAGGAACTTTCTAAGAAAAAGAAGATAAAAAATATGAACAGTAAAATGACAACAAACTCCCAACTATTAACAAATGAACCTAAAAGAAAAGAAAAACAACAAAAACAAAAACTAAGCAAACAACCAGAACAGGAACAGAATCAGAGAAATGGACGTCACACAGAGGGAGTTCAGTGGGGAGGGGGAGGGAGGAACAGGGGGAGAAGGTACAGGGAAGCATAATTAGTAAGCATAAACTAGACA
>PVKM010017302.1:0-26034 GCA_004027735.1 Carollia perspicillata
AAAACTTTAAATGCTTTTCAGCTTTACTTACATTGTCCTCTCTCCAAAAAAGTAGTTTGGGGCCAAACAACTACTATATTTTCTAGGTTTGGGAGTAGTTATAGCAAAAGTTTGTGGTTTAAAAGTAGTGAGGGCCAGTAGAACTTTTTGACCCATATTTATGGCTCCTTATTGGAGGCAGACATTTATCACAATATTATTGTTTGACATTCACATCTAACCTTGTTCAGCATGCAAAGAAGCTTGGTAATCAACAACAGTAGCCACCTAATTCCTTCCTTATGGGGGATATAGGGTTTTGTTTAAAAACAGGTGGAAGAAAAAGAAGAATCTCATTAATCTCAATTTATTAATCTATCTGGTAGGAGCAGCATAAAGAATAAAACTTCATGCAAATGAAACATTAGGAAGCGACACTAAAGACAATATATTAAAATAATTTATCTGTTTTAAACAGTCGGTACGTAATTGATAGGCTAAATTTAATCAGAAAATTATTTTTCCCCAACAAAAACTCTGGCTTTTTAATATACATTTGTTTATATAGAGTTGACTATTTTTCTTAGTAATAGCCCACAAGTCTCAGATATGAAATCTAATTAAACCAGAATCTGTTTCTACCTTGCTTCATGACTCAAAGCAAGAAACTTAGCATCACTTTCTTGACCATTATATACTTGCAGTGTATATAATGGACATTATACAAAACAGAAAGCAGAAAAAAATAATGCTCCTGCAACATCATGGAGTATGAAATTTGGAAGAGACCTCAGGGATGATTAATAAATATGTTTCTCAAAATGTGCCATGTGGACCCCATTAGAATGACCTAAGGAGCTCTTTAAAAGCACATATTCTCAGAACCCATCCTAGACCCAGTGGAGTGTTGTGGGGGAGGGTCTTCAGTCACTCTCTCTTACCCTCCAGTTTGTGTGCATCAAAGGAATGGTCGTATCAAAGTAACTTGAGAAGGTGTCTAGAAATACCCATTCCCCTCTACCTTCTAAACGCAAACATAAATCAGGGTTGCGAGTGAAACTGTAAAAAGCTCTCCAGCTAACTTTCACCTTCTTTGGAACCAGTGAGCTCGTCTGCTATCTTCATTTTACTGACAGAAAAGTGAAGTCGAGGAAGCCATGACTCATCTCCAGTCATGTAGCGTATGCTACCAGCAGAGCCAGGACTCTAATCCGGGCCCGTGACATGTGTCACACAACAGGTCCCTGATGACATTTTTTTAAACACCTTTTTATTAGAGAAAATGTCAAATGTATACACAATTCATCAATGTCACTTGATGACCCTTCTGATATCCGTCACTCAGGTCACCTCAGCAATGATCAATTCATGGCTGACTTTGTTCACCTCTATCCAGAACCACCGGCCGACCCTGGCCCCTGTTTGTTTTGAGGCAACTCAAGAATCATATCATCTTATCTATAAATATTTGCTTGATTGGATTATTATAAGGAAGAACCCATGAAATATTGCTTAGCTTCTTCGTGCTTCATTTTTTGTCTTCTAAAAAAAAAACCCATCCAATATCCAGCTTCTAAAAGCATTTGACATACTTCTTTCTTATCCCAGAATTAAGAAGTATTTACAAAGCATATTTTGATTTGATTACCAGACCAACTCCATAATTACTTAATTTCAGTGTAGAAGACACTGTGGTAATACAGACTGAAATATTGACTCATGATGGGCATTTTAGGGATAAATGAACTTAGAAATAAAAATACCAGATGATGGACCAGGTTGTGGATTTCTTTTAATAAACGTAGACATAATTATTTAGATAAGAGCAATAAGTAAAATAGCAACCAATCACCTAGGAATTTGAAAAATATTGGCCTTTTATTTTTATTTAGGTATTTTGATTGACATAGCAATATAAAGAAAAGCCTCTATAACAAATCCTGTCAGATCGTATTGTATGTAAAATTCATACTTACAGTAAACAGGAGGAGGGAAGGAGGAGGGAGAGGGAGAGGAAGAGGAGGATGATAAGAGTGAAAGAAGGAGACTAAGTCATGCACATTTTACTCCATTCAGTACATAGAGTTAATTACATTTATGGTATTACGACAGTGTATGAATTGAAGTAATCATAGGGTAATCATCTCTCAATTCAATTAAAAAGAGGAGTAGTGCATTGCAAAATTCCAAGAGATTTAGAATTTTTTTCTCTATCACTACCTAATGGTTAAAATGTCCAAAACTGTAGCCTTTGGAGAGTAGTGTTAGTGTCATCTCTTGTTCTAACGACAGTATTGAGATTCTAAACCAAAAGAATGAATCTTGTATATTGCTTAGTCTGCAGTAATATATCAGAAAGGGATAGAAACAAAATAGAACAAAGTATAATGGCCACAATCATACATTAGGGTCCCCCACTTTTAGATTTTAAGAAAAATAGTGGTTGAGAAAGGTATGTGAGGATCTTGATATGAGATAAGCTTGTGAATTTGTGTTTTATATAAATATTAGTGTAATGCTCTTATGATGGCTAGAAAACAAGTCTACATGTATATATGAGTGCATGTGTGTATATATATATAATACATCTGCCTATATACAGAGATATACGTATGTATGTGTATATATACATACTTAGTGTACATACATAATATAAATTTTAACTTATTACAGGAAAAATGTCTGACATATTTCTTAAAATTCTGAGAGGCAAGTGGAACACTGAATTATATTAAATAATGACTTTCATATTGCTTCCAGAAGGCTTGCAGTTGATACTAAGTTTTTTTTTGTTTTGCCCTTTGTTTGGGGGTTCTTGTTTGTAGATTAGCATGAAAACAAATGCTGTGATTCATTCCTCAGCGAATCTCTACATTTAAGGAATGACAGTGTGATGCATTTCGCAATATAGTGAACTAAATCTCATGGATGATAAATAATTTGTCTCAGGTCAGAAAGCTAATTATTTGAGGAGCCTTGTATTTAAATTTTCCTAAGAAGACATGTCAACTGAATCATCTAACAAGTATTTTTTGTCTAATATATTGAAGAGTATTTCAGAGTTCAGTATAGGACATGGTCCCTAACCTTGAGCTGCTTAAAGTCTAATTTGGGAGATAAGATACTGGAACAAGAGCTAATTTTTAAAATGGTATTAAATTATATAATACACATTTATAACATTTTGGAGCTGAGATGAAAAACCGCATTAATCAATACAGGTCCGGTGGCATGCAAGCTTGGCTTTAGCAGATGAAGACCTGCATTTTAACCTCTGGGAATTTGTAGCCTAGTGTGAGGAAAGGAGAAGGTAGACATGAAATAATGACTAAGGTTAAAAAGCGGATATCCTATTATATAACTGAAAGCCAAGTCCAGTATAAACACAGTGGTTAATAAGTGCTATTAGTGAGCAACAGAAGCAAGAGGGTTCATAGAGCTGCTGGACTTTTAGGGACAGATACATGTGTCAAAGAAGGTGGGGTGCAGAGGAAAACATCCCAATGGCAATAGAAGTAAATTCAGGCAGATGGGAAAAGGGGCAGGCATGTTGCCACCCTCGAGAAATGATCAGAAAGACAAACTGAGGCTGGGTTGTGAAGAGCTATGAACTCATGCTCAGAAATGGAGACTTCCTGCAGGACTCAGGAGCTCCTGTAAGTCTCCTGGTAGACTGACAAGATTTTATGATGTTTCAGAAAGGTAACTCAGGAAGCAAGGGGGATTGGACCACTGAGCAACTAGAAGCCAAGAGGCCAGTTGGGAGGTTAGGATTATCTTTCAAAAGAGAGGTTAGGGACCAAAGAAGGACAGTTACAAAAGAATAAATAAGAAACTAAAAAAATGGTGGTAGTGACAGTGGACTGAATATGAATTGTAAGAGCAGAGTTAAAGATGATGCCCTGGATTCAGCCTAAGGGCTGAAACTCAGTGGAGAGGAGAGTGATCCACTAACTCAGATAAGGAAAAGGGAGAGGGGAGGTTTCTGTCACTAAAACAATCAGACAGTTTTTTATCCAGTGAGTATGAGGTTGCAGCCAGCATCCTCTGGACATAATAATGTGACAGTTCTGAACTGGAACTCAGGAGAGAGTCAGATTAAAAAAAAAAGTGACCAAGCATTCACTCCAATCATATGACAGCATGAAAAAAGGTATAGAATTGAGAATATGTTTGTTTGAGGCATAATTAAGATGGCATTCTCTAGCCCTGGCTGGTGTAGCTCAGTGGATTGAGCATGGGCCTGTGAAACAAAGGGTCACCGGTTCAATTCCCAGTCAGGGCACATGCCTGGGTTGCAGGCCAGGTCCCCAGTAGGGGACACATGAGAGGCAACCATACATTGATGTTTCTCTCCCACTCTTTCTCCTTCCCTTCCCCTCCCTCTAAAAATAAATAAAGAAAATATTTTTAAAAAGATGGCACTCTCCAAAACAGGTTTTATTGGGGGATTAGTGGTAAACAACATAACATGCATAAAGTTGGGGCTGCCCCTTCCAGAACACCCTTTCCAGTAGCTGGTGCTGCCCTCACAGCGTGTGCTGAAACGCAAGAGGCAAGAGGACCTGCTATCCCGTCTCTCCATTTGAGGGCAGAGTTCTAGAAGGCTCTCCCACACTGGTACTTTGGACCTCATCCAGTGGTTTTCGTAACAGTCTCAGGTCCTCAACTTTACTCCTTTATCCTTGTCCTTCATATTTTATTTATTCATGTTATTTGGTCCAGGCTGTGACTGAATTCTTCCATTTCTGGTTCTCCATCACAGAATATACCTTCATTGCAACCCAACCCATAGGTAGTAATGCCTTCAGGATTTACTGAACGAGAGCTAAAGATTGCCAGTGTACTTGGAAGGGAGCTCAGAAGACTTATTTTGTGACTGCAGTTTTCACACTTAAACCAATTTTTATTTACACTGCATGTTAGAGTGATAGAATGTTCTAAAAATGTATCTCCTCACACTTCGAATACTTTGTCTTTTTTTGGCCATTATTGCTGTTGCTGTCCTTTAAGGTGTCTAATGTATATTAGTTTCCTGTGGTTGCTGTAACAACTGTATACAGACTGGATGGTTTCAAACAGAAGTCTATTCTCTCCCAGTTCTGCAGGCCAGAAGTCTACATCAGCATCACGAGCTGAAATCAAGGCATCCACAGGGTTGTACTCTCTCTGGAGGCTTTAAGGGAGAACCTGTTCCTTGTCTCCTCCGGCTTCTGGTGGCCGCCGGCCTTCCTTGGATTTTGGCTGCTTCTTTCCAATCTCTGCCTCTGCCTTCCTATCACTTTCTCCCCTTTGCATGCAGAGAATCTCCCTCTACTTCTCTGTTGTAAGTACATTTGTGATGGTATTTAGGGCCCACCCCGATAATCCAGAATTATCTCACCTTACTATCCCTAATTTATATTTGCAAAGACCTCATACAAGACAAAATATACAGGTCCCAGGCATTTGGACCTGATACCTTGGGAAACATTTTTCAGCCTTCTAATACAGGTGGGCTAATACATTCTCTCAAGCCACTCCTTGGTGACATTCCCAGATAGTTCTTCTTTGTGGGATCCTGAATGTCAAGATGCTAGATTGGATATGAATTATGATCTAAAAGGGATCTGGCCTTTGATATAAATATTGGTCTCTACCCATTCATATCGGTCTTCAAAACAGTGGTACCATGTGATGGACTCTGCATGAAGCCCAGCATTTTTTAAAGTACTCTCCACTTTGGTTTTAAGTATTGCAATACTTTCATAAGAATATTGGGCAATGATGTAGCATATAGATTTCATGAATATTGTGCCAGGCCTAAGATCATCAATTTGTACTGGTGACATTAAGATGAAATCAATGTCGTAGGCCACAAAATACGAGACCTGACAAAAAGTGACAGCAATTATAAAATTGTTAAAGTGAAATACAATATACGTTCCATACTGAGAAACAATATATGTGGCAGAAGAAAAGATTTATATAGTGACATAAGAGCTCCTGATAGCAATAAAATACCCCTGTAGTCAACATTGTTAATCACCTCTACTAAAAAGGGGGTCAGTGCCATGGAAGATCTAACAGTGGGTAACTCAACATTTAATTTCATTAGAATGTCAAAGTTTCCACTCTTTAGATGAAGCAATGTTAGAATAATATTAATATTATATTGCAGTTGTTAAAGATATTCTAAGTTATTGTGGGGTAACTGGTGAGTGATTTGAAGCCATAGAGAGCCAATATTTCTCAGCACTCAAAAACCACAAGATAGAGAGCCCCTGGGCCAATAACTGAGCTTTCCGTGAATCTGAAGTGAGGTTACTACACTTTTAAGGAATGAGTTGAAAAGTACAGTTTGAATTCTCTATCTGGTCTTTGAGGAAAGGAATAATATATGCAAGTGTAAGGCATCTAAATAAAAATAAAGTAATTGCAGCTTGGGTGTTTGAACATAGGGAGTTTGATATTCATCAACTAGCTGAGAAAGTCAACTGAAACTTTATTTTTTAATCTGCTAGGTTTCAAGTCATGTGAACATAGCTAATGATTTCTTTTAGAGGGACACATTAGGCATCTCAAGTTCATGAAGAAGTTACATCTTTCCTCTCACCCACAGAGTCAGGCCTTGTTGTCATATAAGTTCTGTTAAAACACATTTATACATACATTGCTATACTTGTCATTGATAGGCCTGTACATTCAGCAGAGCAAGCTTTCATTTATTTTGCTGAACATGTAAGTGAACAGGTCGGAGCATTTGTAAAGCTCTTCCTGCATTTCTGCAAGTCTAATTCAAATTCTAGAAGGATACTTGACCAGGCCAGGAAAATGAAGAAATATTTTAACTTAATATTTCAAGGTAGGTATCATGATAATTCATCTATGATAGGTTTTAGATACTCACCCTCCTAAACACTCTTGGAAATCGTATTGATGGTATCTCTGTTTCAGAATTTCCTAAAAAAATGCCCACAATTTTATTGTTATAATTTATTATATTATTAAAATTAATATCATTTGTTTCTTTTTAATTTTTTATTGTGGCTGCTAGGAAATACAAGCTAATACTAAGCTAGACCGTCTCTCAGGTGAAGAGGAGTATTAATAAATATCTTAGATCGATGGGACAAAATAGGACCCCAGTAACCATAACCCTGGTCTGCTCAGGGAAGCAGAGGTGTTCCCTTCAAGAAAAGTAAGTGGCTGAAGTATTGAGTTCCAGAAGTCCAAGAGGAACCAGGAGCAAGACTGAGCCAAAGCTCCCTCCTGCCCCAGAACAAGATGGACCCACATCAAGAGTGTGGATGAATCTCCTGGTCATCAGCCCTCCAAAAAGATAACAGGCTCATAGCACGAGGAACTGAGCAGGTCATCCTAGAGCAAACCGGAAATAACTTAAGAGCAATAGAAAGACTTCCCCTCAAAGACCCTGTTAGATCAGAGAACACAGTGCACCTTCAACTCTACAGCCGTAGAACCCTCACATGGGAAGTGCTCAGACGTTTTGTAACTCTTCTTCCCCCGTCAGGTCCCTCTGACTCACACCCAACTACTCTGCGGGCAACAGCCATGGATGAAGCTTCAAGTTTGAAGGTTTATTGCTTTTGATTTATACATACAAAAATTACTTCTGAACAGTATGGAAAACTCATTTTTTTCCTGGTTTCATAACACATGGGACACTGAACATGTTTTTCTAAAATTTTCCTTTCCACCAATAATGAGGTTAAGACAACATCAAGCCCAGGAAGTATGAGGCTTTGAAGTCTAAATTCTCAAGGCATATTTCTCTTCAACTAGAATTTCCTTCCAAAATGTTATCAATGTAGCTAGCTATATTGTTATACGTGTTACTATGGAAAAAATATTCTTGTGTAACAATTGGCAATTGATGTATTCATATTGTAAAATAAGGTACATAATGACCAGCTTTACATCTTTTTCCAAATGTGTGTATAAAAAGCACCAGAGTGGTAGTAGATTCGACTTTTGCCTTTAAACCACTAGGTCTTGGACTTGAACTGCTAAAGCTATGCAAAATACCATGTAACAGAGTGGAAGAGAGACTCACTAAACCTTAATATGCTACAATTACAAGGTGCTCCATCAGGAACAGAAGATTCAAAGGGTGGAACTCAAGAACAGTAGGTGGCAAATACATTGCATTTTCCCCCAAGTACTCTTTAAACTATATAAAATGAATCAACTTCACAAGTTACAGTTTTTCTAAACTTTAGGATATTTGCTTTGGTACCATGTAGGTTCAAGTAGAATTCTTTTAACTAAGGTTTTAGAGCCTGGTGTCCAATTTTCTCAAAAGGCCATTGGGGATTTGGTCCAATCATTTATTCAGAAGAGGATCAAAAAGTGGGCTTGCTTGTACTTTGTGATCAAAGCCAAGTAAAAAAGAGAGAAGGGTGGGGGAAATGAGGAGATCTTGGTCAAAGAATATAAACTACTATCTGTAAGTTCTGGGTGTCTAATGAATGTATAGCATGGCGATTATAGGTAACAATACTGTACTATATATTTGAAAGTTGCTAAAAGAATAGTAAATATTAAATGTTATTACCACAAAAAAAGAAGTGTTAATTATGTAACACGATGGAAGTGTTAGCTAACCCAATCACTTCCCAATATACCCCATATGCCATCTATAATGTGCACTTTTGCCCAAAATTTCTAGGGAAAAATAAGGATGTGCATCATACATAGATAGTACTAATTCCTAGGCAAATTATACATGGGAATTAGCTCTAAAACATGGGTCTGCATTATACATGGCCAAATACAGTATATGTATCAAATCAGCATGTTGTGTACTTTAAACTTACACGATGATACGTGCCAATTATATCTCAACGTGGCCGGGAATTTTATAAAAAATAAGGTATTCAGAAGACTCTGGGATTCTGTTTTCATTTCTGCTACTACTAGCTGGTTGATCCTAGAAATCATTTAACTGTCCTGGGCCTCAATTCCTTCATGTTTTAATGTAGGAGTTTAAGTTTAAAGGAAACAGTAAAAAATAACCTGTATATTTATCTTCACAGAGATATATTAAAAATAAGGATTGTGAGTAATTTTTGTTATCTTATGTATGTTATTTCCAATAAGTACATTTTTTTAACAAGCAATACAATAACACGGCTTAATTTTTAAAACATTGTATAGGTGAGGTGATTTCTCATTTATCTTTCAGCGCTGGGGTCCCAAGTCTCAAATATACAAAAAATATCACATGAGACTGCTTGGACATCTGCCATCTAATTATCAGCCAAGCTGCTCGTCTCCCAGCTTGCCCTGACATCTGGATTGTAAATGTCATGACATTTCCGTAATTCAGCATTCCCAAATTGGTATGCTCTACATCAGGCTTTTAACCAGAATTCCAGAGTATGTACAGAATTGCATCCTGTTTACCAACAGCAGTAAAGAGTTACTTCATAAATTATAAGGGGCTATTGGAGAGGTGGCTGGCTGAGCCAAGAATGAACAGGAGAAATGAATCTGTTCAGAAGTGCGCACGGCTAGAGAAAGTAAAGACCATGAGCAGTCGAGATCAATTTTTACCATCCCTAATGAAAGCTGTTTGGTAAAAGGTGCGATAGCCTCAGTGACTACAAATCAGTGAGTATTAAATAAATGATCCAAAAAACGCAGTGGCAGGAGAGGATTGCAGTTAGCTAGAATCACGTTTACGGCATTAATTAATTGTATCAGCATTGGAACCGCTTCTGGCACATTCTCAGAGCGAGCAAGGCAGGGGGACACCCATGGTTCCTGCCATGGCAGGAACATGTCTGAGCTGCAAATCAAGGAAATAAGGACGCACATATGAAGATAAACAGGTATTTTCCTTTTTTCCTGACCCTTCTTACATACTGTAATAAAAATTAGCACATGGTACAATAACACGTTCTTTTATAGGTTTTTCTTCCTCCAACTATTATTCCATGAAGATATAATCACAGTCATAAAAAACAAACCAACACACCAAATTTCAGCTCCACTGGTTGAGATAGAAATCTGTGAATTCAGCAATTTTGTACAGCTTGAGAAACTGCCTGTTTTCACACCTTGGCTCATGTGGAATGATAAAGAATTGTTGCAATCCTGCACAGAAATGGACCAATTTCATTATTATACACAGTCAAGGTTTTAGTGGCGCATTTTCTCTTTGCCTGAGGCTAGGGAAACAAAAAAAAAGGAAACATCTGATAACTAAAAACATTATGAAAACCAGTTTCCCAAAGAGCTTAATGATAACTAAATTATTTCACCATAAGAAAACCAAATTGTGAATCCAGTTATGCATATTACATTAAAATTTTTTTAATTATATTCTATTGATTGTGCTATTACAGTTGACCTAATTTTTCCCCCTTCACCCCCACATACAGCATCCCCCACTCCCTCAGGCAACCCTCCACCATTGTTCATGTCCATGGGTCATGTGTATAAGTTCTTTGGCTACTCCGTTTCCTATGCTGTACTTTACATTGCCATGGCAAAAAAAGTGCATATTACATATTACACAGTAAAGTTTTCATATTGCTGGCTGTTGAGTGGCAGGTGAATTTTATTTTTATTGTGAAATTCTTAGACCAGTGGAGGGCAGGTATTTAAAACACATTTTTATTTTAAGATGAATTCTGATGGCTTTAAGAATCCTGAGTCTGTAGCTTCTATCTTCCTTTCTCCCCCACCTCCAGGTTTTGCGGCTGCTGTTGCTGGAAATAACATCTGGATTTCATTATTCACCCCCTGACTATTTTACAACTTGGTCACAGCAGTCGATGCACAAGAAAGATTTCATTTTATCCAAGACTAAGACCCTTACATGTAACACTTATTTAACAGTTGATTCTGCAGATATTAAAAATAGCAAATATGGGTTTGTGCAGTTTCTTCTGAGCCCTAAAGAGTCATTGCTCTTTTCATCAAATCACATTAATACATTATAAGTAGCGATTAAGAGTATATGGGTTCACATCCCATCTCCAAGGTGCACCAGATATTTGAACTGAGAGGAGCTTCTTAATTTTTTTATCTCTCACTTTTTTTCATACATAAAATGGAGACAAGAGAATGTAGTTCATAGGGGTATTGTGGGAAGTGAGTTAATAAATGTAAAAGTATATTAAACAGTCCTTGGCTCAAGTTGTTAACACATGTAGCTATTCTTACGGTGTCATTATGAATGAAACTCACAAAAGACCCAGTTTTAAATCTAGGTAAGTTCCGTGTTCTATTATCTTAGATGATTTCAATTCCCACACGATACCTTAATTTATCCTTTAATAAAATAGGTTGCAAATTAAATTTCCTCTTGCCTAACAGACAAGCTTGGCCTTACATAGGAGCAGATGAGACACAAGCCCCAGCGGCACAGTCCTATCTGGGATCAGATAGGACTTCTCACGTGAAATACACATTTTTTTCTTTACAGTCCCCCCATATACCTCCTCATCCACATACACAGGACTTACAATATTCGATTAAATGAACTAAGTCAGTAGGTAGAATTTAGGATAAACACCGAGACGATTTGTTTTCGTGACCTTTACCAGACATATAGTGGGATCCTGAGGAAATGGTATACAGGACAGGTCCATTATAGTAAAACAGAGTTTAGGACAAGGTGAGTACGGCCTCCTGTACTACTTGGTCTCCGGGAAAAAGAAGTCTACCAGGAAACAGAAGCAGAAATAGAGATAAAGGGCCAGAGTGGGCAAAAAATATGACCAGTTCATTTAATTTATATTTTTCTTCCTGTAGGTAGAACTTACTGGGGGAGGCGTGAGAGAGAGGAATAGAGGGGTTATATGCAGCTAATGCCAAATATTTCAAGCACTGCAGAGAAGCCACCAAAGCAGATAGTTTAGAATTGGGCTACAATAGTGAATTAATAGAGAGGAGAATCTAGGTAATTGTGGTTTAAAAAGGGTGGGGGACCAGATATTAGAAAATTCTAATTTAAAAAAAGAAGTAGAAAAGTGGGTCATTTAGAGAAGCTTTCTGGGCAGAAATACTTCACGAGTTCAGGTCTGTTTTCTTAGTAAAGAGTTTTGTGTTTAAATGACAGCTTTCAATTTACGCTAGTGTTCAAGAATGAGGAAGAACACATGACCTGAAAGAAATGCATGTGAAATTGAGAAATGTCATGATCGGTCCCAAACAGGATGTGTGGTTTCAACGTGCGTATTTTATTTATTTATTCATTCATTCATTTATTTATTTTACCGTTTTGCAGGATGCTTCTATGAAATTTTTGTATAAAAATCTGAGGAAATGACTGAAACATGGAATCACTGTTCAGAATAAGGGTGAATCTTCAACCTGGAGCTGTGTCCGTTTAACAATGTATGAGGCATCTGCGTCAGAGTTACTAGGCACTTTGGCACGGCTGTAATTTGGACAATTTCTGGAGAAGCCCACCGGATGCAAGCAGAGCCTGTGTCTGTGGCTTCTCTGTTCATTTGATCTACTCCGCACAGTCCAGTAAGAACTCAGAAAACAGCGCTGTTTTTCTCGACTCTAACCACAGAAACCACGCTCTGCTGTGGCCCCCACTCTGTCTTCCTGTGGTGGTGGATTTTTGTTCAGTGCTTTTCTGAGCTGCGGGGTGTTCCAAAGTGACCATCAAGTCCAATGGCAGAGGAGACACTGAGATCACTTGGTTAATGCCCCTCCCCACTGACACTCATTTTACAGCGCAGAAATCAATCAGACTGTCCTGTACAGAGACATGAGATATCTGCCTAAGGCTAAAGAGTTAGCCTCGTGACTTTGTCAAAGCTAATATTTAGGTTGTGGGGAATGATTGGTCACTTTATTAAATAATTAACAGTAAGTTGCCTTTAAATATATTTTTGTAATGTAGCCCATTCAAAAAGTAGCTGTACACCTGAAACTAATATAACATTGAATGTCAACTGTAATTGAAAAAAATCTTTTAAATTAAAAATAGTAGATTTTTTAAAAAATCCGCTTATTAAATTCTAACTTATAAATAACTTATTCGAGAGCACATTTTTGAAATTAAATAGTTACTTTCTAGAACTTATTTTTTGCTCATAAAATACCACCAGGGTAAGAGGACACTGGAAAAAAATGTAGTTGCTGCATAAATCTTCCTTAATTATTATAATGAACCTCTCTGCACAATTCACCTTACAGAGGAAATGGAAATGTCAGAGCCGATTTGCCTATGCATCTCAATAAAGACGGTCCATTTAAATCGATCGCCTCAGTGACCAGCTGAGCTTGTTCCCCAGGGACTAGCCTGATCCATGCGGATTGGTGGCTCTATCAAGTGCTTTGCAATCTTTTCTAATCACAGTGCACACAGGAGTGAAGGAGATGGAAAAGGCCCGTGTGAGTGGGGGGACTTGCCCAGGACTATGATGACTTCAGGACCCACTTAGCCATCGGGTGTGGTTCACCAGTGTTCCAAAGGCACAATCTGGGAAGGTATGGCCTACATTTCCTGGATCTTGAAAGAAACACTATCCTGTCAGTAGAAAAAAAACAGGAGAAATAATTTACCACTTGCTCTGCAGTAACATAATTTGGCTGCTTGCGTTGGTCCATTAAAATGCTTTTCTCCCTCGACCAGGGTCCCCCCTCCTTCGTCCTGAGGAAGCGTGTCTTCATTGACCGCTCTACAACAGAAGGCTTCCCTGGAACCCACCACGGTCTGAGTCTAATATCTTCCTTCTGTCTCATGTGGATCACACGTCTGGCCCGGTCAGTAGTGCATCACAGCCTCAAAGGAAGAGGATTATGGCCTTGACTCTCTCCACAAATTGTTCCTTAGAACCAAACCCTGCTCTCATCTGAATCCAGTGTTCGGTCAGCATCTGATGTTTCCAAATAAAAGAAACTGGCTCAAAACAAAATGCTCAGCACAGAGTCCATCACTGTGCCTCCTGTATGGCAGAACCTAGGGAGGAAGTTGCTGCTCCAGCTGTGACTTTGACTTTGGAACTCAAGTGGACTATACAGCTCACTTCTTTCAATTTCCTCATTTAAGAAGTGAGTTGCTGGAAATTCAGAGAAGTAAAAAGGAATTTAATCAATACCTCTGTGGCAGAGATCACTTATTGTCCCCAAATAGCTGGGTTCCCTTGGTTCTTTTAGAAAGGGAACTCCCCAGCCAGTTTTAAGCAAGGCTTTCCAGCTAGTGGCTACATTTTCTAGCCTTTCTTGCTTTGCAGACAGATGTGGCTTCATGGTGATGAGCGCTTCTTCAGGGTCTTACCCATAAACATGGTAAGGTAGGTTCTTTCCCTTTTTCTCTTCTCACTTGCTTGAAAATAGAAATGACTTTAATCTAGAGGCTTTTAGCCTACTTATTGAAAGTGGCAGAACAGCCATTTAGTCCTAGACCACTAACCTCTGGACTCTAACCTTATTAAACCACACTGTTTTGATGGTGGGGGAGGGGAGGTCCTTTGTTTTAGAAGTTGAGTCTTTACCATGTCTAGTGCAGACACTCTGAAATGCAGTTCTTCTTAGGTGATGCTACAAGCATCACCATAGCAGCCTCGGACCTTTTGTAAAGGTGACAAGCAATTAGGAATAATATATGACCCCCAAGAGACTATGAGCTACCAGAGCAAGGATCATCAGTATCCCTAGCACTTGGCACATAGTAGGTACTCAATCAAACCTGTGCAATTTGGCACACCCCCTTCTCCTTTCTCATTGTATCAGCCACTTTTCCTGTCAATGCAGTGCTAATTTCTCAGGAGACAAACGAGGAACTTACTTCCCCAGTGCGAGATTAATTATTCCATGCCACTGCTAACTCCCGGCCATATCAGTCTTTGACAGTGTGCAAAGATAAATAGTGAGGCAGCCATTTGAAAGGAAATCATTATGGCACCTCTCCGCTCTGTTATCACATTCATATCAGCATGGGAGATAACTTTGAAACTGCTTGTACTGCACTGAGAACCAATGTTCCAGCTGGGGCCTGCGAAGATGAAAAAGTCTCTCCCTGCTTTCAAAGTCTTCTCTTGCAGTTTGCCTTTCAAAGGCATGGACTGCTTGTTGAAAGGGCTGCCCTCGAAGCGGTGGGCACCAATGACCTTCTGCTCATGAGAGAAAGCAGTCGGGGAAGAAAGAGAGCTGTTTCCTGGCAGGGGAGAGATTTTTGGCAGATGTGAACGGGACAGGCTCGGTGGACTCACAGTGCCAGCCTGGTCCCTTGCTGAAACTCCACCCCCGTGCTCACCACAGGCTCCCCTCAGGCAGCATGAAGGAACAGGGGGCTCCATGGGCCAGCGACTGACTGGTCTAAATTTCAAACATCCCAAGACTCTGCTATTCCATGTAGTCATTTTGGCTTTTAATTTTCTACTCAATTTAAAGATGTAGTAGAAACACCTACTCAGTTAACATACTGTAGGACTATTCTAGCTCTAAAATGTTTTACCCTGAAGCAGTGGTTGAGCTGCATAAAGCTTCAAAGAAATACTACTACTTTGCTGCAGGGAGAAGGTGGCTCTCAGCTGAGGCCAGCAATTTGAGAGGCAATGGTCCATTTTTCCTGTCAAAGCGGGCCCTGTAGAACCGCAGCATTTACTTCTCACTCCTATGAAATAACTGGCTACTCCCACAAAGGACTCGGGAGGTGACAGCAGGATCCTGGCTTTAGGTCAGGGGCTGATATAAGAGTTGCTCATCATTCAATCCTTTCCATTAAGATTTGGGTGAATAAAATTGATCCAGGATTTCTCTCGTGGCAGCTTCTCTCCAGGCCAAAGAGACAAGCATAATATTGGCACATTGAATGATCTATTTTTTATTGTCAATTTTGTATTGACAGCAATAAGAAAATAAGGGTCATTCGCAGCAGATGAAGTAAAGCAAAATAGACTAGGAGCGAGACATCGACCTAAGTGATTTCCTGGCCTCAAAGGTTAGGCCAGCCACCGTTTCCCTCACACTAATCGCCTGTGTGCACACATGGGGCTGCGACCTGAAACAAGTAAGTCCTGTGGGCTGTGCCCCTCTATATTTATGTTATTCTGGGACTGACACGCGTGCTTCCCTGCTACCTTGCGATTGCAGTCACTGTCTCTTGCTCTTCGCCGGAAAATAAAAGTGAACTCAGGTGGCATTTCACTTCCTGGGGGTCTTAGGATGTATGTCTTATGGGTAAGGGGGGAAGTGCTGTGTATTTAACTTCTTGTATTCTACAAGCCTAGAATTTTTTCAACAAGGGATTATACAAAATGCACTCATCTCCCTGGGCTTCCGACACATTTTGCGATGTGCACTTGGGCTTCCTTATCTATAAATGGAGGGAATAATGGGACTGTGCACCCAAGCTCTCAGCCTCATGCATGGTACCTGGGAGCACTGTACTCAAGGAAGAGATAGTCAGACTGAAGAGATAATGCAGATTAAGTCATTACCAAACTCTTCACTAACCCTGGGCAACTAACATGCACTAGTTAATTAAAAGAGCAACTTTGTACACTTCAGATTCAACACATTAGTTCTTTCCTTGAACTAATATATTGTGGTCCGTGTACCAAGAGTTGCAAATGGAACATTTAAAACGAATTCTGCTACTTGAATTATTATAATGGAATTAAATTATGTGGAAGCAGTTCTATCATCAAAAATGTTAAGCAGACAGAACATGTCAATTTTATGAAGGAAAAAACAACATGAATGCTTCCAAGGTAGCTCTCACTCAGGTGCAGAAACTAAGCCAGAGAGAGAAATCTGAAAGCAAATTCTTGCTGAAACCCCCCACTAAAGTAAGTCTCTAAATCATATGACTGACTTTTCACTACAATTTATTTTTTAAAGCAACACATCAGACAACAAGAGAAGCAGAAAACTTTGGCCTCCGTCTCTGGTTTCTGAGCTACAAAGGCAAAGAGAAGGCTGGTAAAAATGCTGCAGGAGGCTTTCTCCTGAAAAGACAGTAAAAATTTCACCTAAAACATGTCTTAACTCTACTTCCACAAGCTCCCTTGGACTCAGATTTGTCACTGTGAGAACCACCTGACAGTTTCTGTAAGTGCCTTTAGGTAGAGATATGAGTCAGATTAGCTTCTTGCCTTGGAACGATTTTCCTCTGGGCCATTCCCACATGCAAAAGTACACCCAGATGTTAGCGTACAACTGCACCATCATTTTTCCCCTTCTAGAATCCCTGTCAAGGAACACTGTAGAGTTATGACTTTAAAAATATGCTGTAGATGAGATCTAGTGACAAAAAATGGGTGTTGTTTATTCATAAGGTATACCAAACCATTAGTGAGAACAGAAGGCTGCCGGCATTGCTTATTTCAACATTTTGCTAAAAGATCACAAAACGTGTCTTGTCTATGTCATGTTTTCTCTAACCTCTTGGCATGGAACAGGAAAGTCAATGGAGGGAATCAGTGTGCAAGGTTAGAGCTGAACATGACCTAGCCCAGCCCAACCTGTAGAGCTGAATATCACCTAGCCCAGCCCAACCTCTACACTGGCAGTTTTGCCCAGTGCCATTCGGCTGGTAGTGGAGAGTAAGAAATGGAATTCAAGTCTCCACAATCCCAGAGTCATGTTGCAAAGCCACACTCACATCAACAGCCAAGGGGAGTCAGAGCTGGAGAAGCACAGGCAGGGATGTGCCTGGTCAAGGCAAAGAAGCAAGTCACGCCCTGATTACAGGCTTCCTGAAGAAACTCCTGTGGTGTTCTATGTCTAAAATCCCACTTCTGCTCATCTGAAACAAAGGGAGCGCCAAAGACTGTCTCCCAAGCCCGTGTATCATTTCTGCCTTGTGTTGTTTTTGCAAAATGGAAATTCTGACATGTGCCAATCTTAAATTATGTCAGGACTTCTAAATTTCTTGGCCCACATCTTATGTTTACCAATTTTTCAAGACAAAAAAACAGTTATTCTGATGAGCAGTCCTGAAAAGATCTGAAAACCAGTTAGACATTTCCTCTGATGTCCCAACGAGTCTCCAACTTCTGCATGTGGCCCTTGCCAGGCAATGGGGGAAGGTTTGACGGTGAGTGCAGGCCACAGGCTTCCTTCACTTCCTCAGCCCAGGCTCTCTGCCCTTCCCTCTTCCACACATCCAACAGGATCAACTGAGGCTGTCGGCTGCCTCATTTATTTATCTCTGGATTCTGGTCAAGTCCCCCTTTCTCCATTAAATCTTCTTACACCTTTGCACTCTTCACTATATCATCGAATTCAGTGCTGAATTTAAGCACAGCTGATGTCATTCAATGTTGGTACATTTGTGTTAGTGTCTTACAAGATTTTCAGTTTCTCCAATAGACTGTAAGCCCCTCAAGGACACAGCCATGCCATTGGTTTGCAGTTATCATACAGCTTTATATCCAGTATAGTCAGAGCTAAAAACAAACGTTGGTTGTTTCTCTTTAATGCTCAGAGGATGGAAGTCATAGCTTATACTGTCTAAGAATCTCCCATAGGAGAGTAGGCTGGATTTACTTGATTTATATATTCCAAAATAGGTGTACATCACAGGATGTATAATCCTAATCTGTAGTCTCTACTCACTAGATCTCAGTGGTACCTCCACAAACTTCTCTACCCCAATGTGACAACCAAAAATGTTTCCAGACATTGCCAAAACCCCCTGGGAGGGAGTGGGGGAGTGAAAATCATCCCTGATTGTGAACCATGGATTATATTACATTTATAGCGATAATACAGGCACCAGTTACAAAGAGCATATTGTCACCTTTCTGCATCTATGTGGCTTAGAGAGATAGGATACCAATAAAAGTGTAGCACAAAGAGGGGTAAAGTTCATTTTCAACAAGGGCCCTTCAGAGCCATCTTTTAGGCAGACCGAGGCAACTTACGTCTAGAGATTGGTTAGGGACTGGCCCACCTCTGCGTGTCAGCGCTGCTTATGGAAACCTCAGCAGGTTTAGTAACATTTGTAAAGAGGTGCATGAGAAATAGCTTGCTTTCTTTCAGCTCTTGAACACAGCAATTGGAAAGAGAGAGAAGTGCTTTTCTAAAAGAATATTCCTCCTTCCTGGAGCCTAGGGGATTTAGTGTGGAGTAAATTTCACAGATTTTTTAAATCTCAGAGCCAAAAGAAAAGAGAAATGAGTCTATTAAAAGGCAACTGAGATGATGTGGCCTGGGTCTGCACTAAATTCACGTGCCAGAGCCCAGCCTGGAGGCACCCTTCCTCCCTGCTGGCTGCACTGATTGGTGGTCTAGTCTTGTAGCAAGCTCCTGAGAAGGGACAGGACAGTTTGCCTCTATCTTAGGAGTTCACCAGTGAACCAGTAAAGAGACAAAAACGAGTAAACTTCCTGAAAAGGTAACAATTAATTCTAAAGATGGCAATATATCACACTCCTGCAAAGGGACATAGAAGACCCCGAAGTGTACTTTTAGGTGGCGATTCATTGCTGCGTCTGAAACTTCATTCATCTCCCTTACACACAGATACACAAGAGAGTGAGAATGGAGACTGAGCGAAGGAGCAAACAAAGGAGAAGGAGGAAGGAGAACCCTGTTCAGGTTATTAATGGAGTGGACTCGAATTTCATGAATCTTAACGTTCTGCTCTTGGCATGGGCAATCGATCATCTAGGATGCTACAATGCACCAAACAATTAGGGCAAACTCTGGACAAGGGGGTGGGGGTGGCCATGTGTATTAGGGTTATGTAGCTGGGTTATGGGCAAGCACTAGAGAGGGAGAAGAAATGTGTAAAAGGAAAAGTATGGTTTTTTATCTTTCTCTTCCCCATGCCTGCTTAAGTTCCCATTTCAGTCCCTTTTGTCCTCATTTCCATCTCCCTTTCATCAGAATTCACAAAAAAATCTAGTTGTAAAAATGAAGATATATATATATATCTTCATTTATATATATATATATCTTCATATATATATGAATATATATATATTCATATGAAGTATTAGGGTATTTTTAAGTACTGCCACAAGGCTACTCTATGGACATATTTCTCTCTGCCATGTGCCCACACATATCCCAGGTCTCCTCCGCTCCTGCTGCTCCTCCTAGACTATAGTATCTCCCCAATGTGGTAGATGGAATCAAATGGTGTAAATATAAATACACATAAGTAATTGAGTAAAACTCATTCAAGACCATGGTTGTTAGAGACAAGCAAGTGCATTCCTTAAGTTCAACATTGCAAAAGAAGAGAACTGGCATTGATGGGCGTCTCTTACATCCCAGGTATTTTGTTACACTTCACTCATCCTTCCATCTAGTTATCCATCCATCAATCCATTATTTTTTCTCAAAAAGTATGTTGAGTGTCTACTATGTAGCAGGCACTAGCCTAGGTGTCTGCTCCAAAGAAACCTAAAATCTATTAAAAGAGGCAGATATGAAAAGACGATTGCAATACAGTAAAATAAATAGTAGGATAATAATAAGCTCTGTTGCTATGAATATACACAGGAGAGACTCATGGATCTTAAACAGGTATCAGAAAAGAGGTAAAATCTGGACTGGGTTTACTGGAAAGAGTATAAACAAGCCAGAAGAGAAAGAAGGAGAGATTGGAGTGGAGAGTAGGTTCTCAGCAGAGAAACCAGCATGCTTATAGCATAAAAGAGGAAATTAATTTTAGAATTCATGCTGATAAGCAAGTCAGAATGGTTAGAGCACTACTGGGAGGGGTGGAATAATGTGAGTTGGAACTAGAAAGAAGGCAGATGCTAGCATGAAGTATGTCATCCTAAGGAGATCACATTTTATCCTGAAGGCAAGGGGATCCTTTGGAGGATTTAAGCTAGGAGATGGCTTAATCAGATGTGCAATGCAAATGTGATTCTGACAGCATTGTGGAAACTACTAAGGTGGACAAGACTGGAGTCCAGGAAACCATTTAGGAAACTCCCAAAGTAAACAAGACAACAGCAGTGATGATGGTGAGAAGTGGATTTAATAGCTATTAAGTAGGTAAAAGGTGCCAAGATGACTCATGTAAACATCAGAGCAATCCTGTAAGGTGGATATTAATACCCACTTTTTGGATGTGTCTGAGCAAGGTTAAGTAACTTACTCAAGGTCATACAATCATAAGCCAGCAGAGATATAAAATCTTTGGTGTATTTTTTTCTCACTAAACTGAGAGAGCAAGCTGACAGCTCAGGGGTGGGGGTGTAAGGGATCAAGCAAACAAGGAAAAGAAAGAACTCAAAAAATAAAATGAGCATGATTTCTATGTCTATGGAGTTCTTATCATGTATAAATCCTAGGGGTTAAAAATGAGTAAGAAGTGTTTTCTGGCAATAAGTTGCTCAGCATTGACTGAACTATTAGGAACTTCAAGCTACCATACCCTGTCTCTTGCTTTAATCCAGCAATTTTCAATCATTTTTATCTCATGGCACAGATAAACTAATTACTAAAATTCTGTGGTACACCAACACACACACACACACACACACACACACACACACACACACACACATTGCTGACTTGACAGAAAATAGATATAATGTTGATTCATTCACATGAGACAGCTATTGTTGTGTTGGTTGTTGTCATTTTTTCTTTGACAGTTTAAGGGAAAAAAGGTCAGTGCCTCTGACTAGTCAAGAATTGCATGCTTTAAAAATTTTTGCAGCACACCAGTTGCAAATCGCTGCTTTGATCCAAACAGTACATTCTGGGATAGCTCATTTATAAACTGATTCGTCTCATGATCAAGAGAAGAGTCCAGATATTGAGTTTATCATTTTTTCTTCCTTGTTTTCATTCCATTACCTAAGCGGTCTCTTGCTCTGCTTATAGCCAGCCACTTCCACATTTCTGCAGTCCATAATGTCATTTTCCTGGGGTTGCCACTCAGCCAAACTACACATATTTAGCTCCTTTAACTTTTCTTCATAAGCCATTCCTTCCGTTCCCCTAATCCTGTTGCTCCTGTTTGGCTGACCCTCAATTTGCCTATACTTTGAAAGGTCTATGGAAGCAAAAGGTACAGGGCTCTTAATAATTCTGCTTATGCATCATATATTCTCACCATTTTCAAGCCCTGTTTTATTACTTGGGAAATTTTGCATTAAAATAACATTATATCTCTTGAGAAGCCTGTCTACTCCAACTGTTCATTTCCCCAAGGAGATTCACATACCACCCACCTTTTCTATCCCAAAGCATAATGATGTCGAAGGAGAAGGAATGATAAGCATGATTAACATACTACTAGGCAGTAATGATCTGTTTCTAGAATTAGTTAATAGTAAGATTATTTTTGTTGTTGTTCTTCTAAGGCGACAGGAGGATATAGGAAGAATAAAAATAAAATTTATCTGCAAGATGTTTCTAAATCGAATGCATTTATGACATTCTTATAGGGCTTATTTGCAGCTCTTTAAAAATAATTGACTATCTAATTAGAGAGATAGATCACATCAGTACAGAACTCATATACAGATAAATCCTGCCTTTTTATAGCCTCCACTAACATAGATATAGAAACATACATAGAGTGAAACTCACTGAATGCTTTAACTCTTAGGTTTTCTCCCATCTATACATATTTCCCACAATGGTGTTTCAAATATGCTTGAAAAGCTCCCTAGTTTTACCACTTATTCAAGTATTCTCTAATCTCTAAAGACAGAAATTTCCCATGGTACACACACACCCTCCACACACACACCCTCCACACACACACAAAGTGAACACTGTTCTGAAGAATTTCTCTCTACTTGGTTGAAATACCTTGATAACATTGAGAAGAGTATAATGGGTTTAATTTTCCTTATCTTGAGGCAACTTATTTATGGCCCATTCATATCTGCTTGAAGTATCTCAACGGGAAGAAAGACTTGGGAATGGCCTAGGAACCTCACTGAGAAGTCATTATGGACTCACACGGCAGCACGGATGGCTTCTCCAGAGATCCAAATGCTAAATAAGGACTCAGCCACTGCTTGGTTTGAAACATGCCTGAAGTCCTTAAATTCCCTACCTCAATCTACCTGGCTGAGAAATAGGAAGAGGTCCGACATGAAGTATGCACTCTTGTTCACCACAACAAGTGAACCGCCTGTGGGGGCCCTAAAAGGGTACCAACTGGAGCCCGGCAGAGTGAGAGATTGGGTGATAGCGAAGGTGGGTAACTCACCATGGAGGCAGACATCCAACTAAGTCTTGAACTTATTTTTCCAGACAAAGAAAGTGGGTAGAAAAGGAAGAAGAACAACACCAACAATAGTAGTTAACATTTATTGAGTGCTTACTATGCGCTGGCACTAGTCTAAGCATCCTCCCATATCTCTTCCTTCTCCAGCCATATTCATCTCCTTTCAAACTCCCTCAATGTGTTTCACCCGAAGGGCCTTCACACTAACCATCCCCTTTGTCCTAAGTGTTCTTTCCTCAGACTTTATGTGCCTGAGTCTTCTTAGCATTCAAGTTCCAGCTTAAATGCTTCCTCCTTAGAGAGACTGTCTGCAAAGTAGCTACGTATCCTCCACCAACCCTGTGTAACACCCCCCTGCTTTATCTTCTTGATAGCATTTGTCAGTGTATACTGTATTTTCTTGCTAATTTATTTACTGGCTGTCTCCCCCTACCCAGCCCTGCTCCCAGAATGTATGTTCTGTGAGAACTAGAATCGCAATTACAATTTTCTGTTCTGTTTTCATTGCAGCATCAGAGTCTAGAAGAGTGCCTGGTCCCTGGTGGAACTCATCCCGTCATCCCGTGATTCCACCCTCCCTACCCTTGTTTGTTGAATGATTCAGCTGAGAGGCTGGGGCCTTTAAAAGATGGCTCTCTCTGGGATCCTGAGCCAAATCCTTCATTTCATATGCAAAGGTGTAATGGGATAAGAGGTTATGATTCAAGATGAGGAGGATTAGGAAATTATACCAGTGAGCCACAGTGAGGAAACAAAACGAAGATGAGAAAGGGTACTACAGTAGCTTGGGCACCTTGAACCTGGTGTTAAGCCATTATAATTTTTTCTCAGAAAGTCCACAGAATGATATTTGCAGAGACTGTATTATTGAGAGACATTTATAATTTAAAGTGCAAACATTTTACATACTCAGAATTAAATTGCATTGCTTTCTTCTGGTTTGCTAAAAAGATCAAGTGCAAGGTAATAAAATAAAAGCCTTGACTTTCCATGAAGGCTCTCTCTGATCTGTTTTCCTGAGGCTCTCCGGGTGATCTTACTACAAATGTAGTTTTAAGCATGAAAGACATTTTAAGATTTGAGTCTGGGAAGGAGGTTTGCAAGAATTAACATGTTGCTGAGGGGCACGTGTCATTTTTAAGCTGGTTGCCCCGTGTTGCTGTTCTCTTAGTGATAGTGACGAGGGCACCTTCATCAAGAAGGCACAACGGTAAGTCTTCCTGTTGGAGTCAGCCTGGGAGTCAAGCCACATGCGCTTTTGAGGATGAGGACCTGGGACCTTACTAAGGAAAAGAAAGGGCAGCTAATAGATGCCCTTTGTCAGTTCAAATACTTCTTCAAATACCTGTTACCAAAGAAACCTCCACTGATAGCCGCTAGCTGGTGAATCCTACCCAGGGAAAATATGCCACTTCTCCACACTAAGAAGAATCTTCTAAGAAAGACTTTGTCTTCCGAAAGATCTAAAATAGATCACTTAAATGCAACATAGGAAACTGAACACTCCATACCAGTAAAGAAAAAGGAATCATCTGGGTAAAACACTAAAACAGGCTAAGACTGTAGTCCACGACTGTGAAAACTACTATTCATCCAGGTCTGGGTGCAGATGCTCATTGTTATTACCAATAATTAGAACAATGGTAATAAATGAACTTTATCCTAAAGCAGGAGGCATAATTGACAGCATATGCATGAATGTCTTATAATAACCCGAACCTCAGCTGTGCCTGGGCAGTGGGAGTGGGGGGAACTAGGGAAAAGAATTACAATTAAAGAGAAACTGACATGTATGAATTGAATCAGGCACATTATCTCCGGCTTCTGGTTCAAAGTGTTTATTAAAATCAAATAAGAGGCTAATTAGACTGAAGTAAAGCTACTGAACTCCACGATTTCCACCAAGCAAGGAAGAAAAGAAGCCAAGGCAACGCATGAGACAGTCGGCAGCAGCAGCCGTTTTCCAGTGACTGGTTTCTGGTCATGCGTATTCTACTGAAGAAACAAGTGGGAGAAACACAGGATGGCCGTGACGTCTGGAAACCGAGATGCATAGGCACAATCAGTGGTTTCTTGATATTACAGTACATGACAGTCTCTGTGACATTAGTGACATGACATCCATGACAACTATACGATCTGTTCAATGTGCACGGTCACTCACTAGCAAACATAGTTGAAATTGTGATAAACACAGTGTGTTAATGCATTTCCATCAATTCTCTCACATGTGTCTGTGAGGCTTTGCCTGAAATCATCTGTCTCTGATTTCCCTTGAGGAAGCCTGTGCCTCCCCAAGGGGTTCACAACAGGAGGACTTGAAGCCCATTTTACGTGGCCATGACATTCAATCTAGCTTCGGAAACTTTCATTCAACCAATCCCACATCACTCTGGGTCTGGGTGGAGATGCTCATTATTATTACTAATAATTAGAACAATGAAAACAAATGAATTTAATCCTAAATAATAGGATTAAATAACAAGACAGTCACAATAATGGGACAGTGCTTCCTCATGTTGGAAACCCTTTGTGTGGCCTTCTGCTAGTGCTTGAAGTGTGGGCATTAACTGGCCACATAACATAGTCAAATCTGATCAGATGTTAGGTTCAAACTGTGCACCAAAGACTGAGAAACATGATACTGTATGGTTTTTACAGGAAGGCCTTTGCATAGGCTGCTCACTTTGCTTGGAACACTCTTCCTTGTCCTCTTTTGCCTACCTAACCTCTCATCCTGAGCAGCACGGCTCCTACCCCGCACCCTCAAAAAGTATCTTCCTAGATCAGAACGTTAGCTCAGGCCCTCTTCTGCTTTCTTAGAAGCCTGGCCTCCTCCATTGTACTTGTCATGACTGTGATTAAATAATCATTTGTGAAATTGGTTGTTTCATGCCTTCTTCCCATGATGTAGGCTCCAC
>PVKM010017303.1:0-25645 GCA_004027735.1 Carollia perspicillata
TGTGTATTTGTTCATAGCAGCCACAACACACTCAGATCCTGCTGACCAGGATTCACATCACTGGTGATTCCCTGAGACTCTTCCCCACCCATCTTGAAGGCCCATCCAAGTGGTTAATTGTGGCTTTTTCATATGAACGACTTGTCTTGGCTCATTCTTCTGAACTTCCTAAACCCTCTCAATAAAGCAGTGACTGACCTCAGCATGTCCTATACCTCTCACTAATGGGCCCCAGGCTTGGCATTAGCCACAGCTGCTCCTTGTTCATAGCCTGGCCTTCCTAGAGCAACTTCAAGCCCCACACAAGAAGTAGCCAGCTGCTGATCACTTTATAGCTGATGCCAAGACAGATACAGGGGGGTAACAGGACCCAGATGAAGTAAATCCTGCTTTGTGGAGTGAGCCCCTGCATACTTGATCAGCCCAGAAGGCAGAGGTTGGTGGTTAGTGGTCACAGCCAGTCCTTGCAGATGACTGGCCTGGGTAAAAACTCCCCAAAACCTGCAACAGCAATCAAGGCTCAACTACAAGAGGAGTGTATACTTAGTTCTCAGGGAGGATGCACCTCAGGTATCAGCTTGGGCAATAGGGGAGGCTGTTATACTGAACCCCATAGGAAACCTACCACATCAAACCATGCTACTAAGACAGGGAGCCATAGCAGCTCTACCTAAGACATAGAAACAAACACAGAGAGGCTGCCAAAATGAGACAAAGAAGCATGGGCCAAATGAAAGAACTGAACTCCACAAAAAGAACTAAACAAAATGGAGATAAGCCATCTATCAGATGCAGAATTCAAAACACTGGTGATAAGGGTATTCAAGGAACTTAGTGAGGACCTCAACAGCACAAAGAAGATCCAGTCAGAAATGAAGCCAACATTAATTGAAGTAAAGAATGATTCACAGGGAATCAACAGTAGAATGGATGAAGCCTAGACTCAAATAAATGAATTGGAATATAAGTAATCAAAAGACAATCAACCAGAATAGCAAGTATAAAAAAGAACCAAAAAAAAAAAAAATGAGGATAATGTAAAGAGTCTCCGAGATAATTTCAAGCATACTAACATTCACATCATGGGGGTGACTGAAGGACACGAGAAAGAGCAAGAAATTTGGAAATCTATTTGAAAAAATAATGAAAGAAAACATCTGTAATTAGGTGAAGAAAATGGACATACAAGTCCAGGAGACATATAGAGTCCAAAACAAGACAGATGCAAAGCGGCCAGAATCATAGATATGGAGAATAGTTTAATGACAGCCAGATGGGAGGAGGGATTGGGGGAATAGGTAAAAATGTGAGAGGATTATGAAGCACAATTGGTAGTTACAGGTAGTTAATCTTTGCTAATAGTCATGGGGATAGAAAGTACAGTGTAGGAAATGGAGAAGCCAAAGAACTTGTATGGAAGACCCATGAACATGACCAAAGGTACAGGAGTTGTCCGAGGGAATGTGGAAGTGCTGGGTAAAGTGGAGAGAGGGGGGAAAACTGGGGAAACTGTAATTGTATAATCAATAAAATATAATTAAAAAAAAAGAATATCATAGCTGATGTTTATTATGCACCAAAATCATAATTCATGTGAGTTGTGTAATAATAGAAAGAATAGTGATATTCTTGGAGCATGAACAAAAGGGAATGTTATCACATTAAAAAAAATAAAATGGCACGCACTCTTTCTGTCTCTTCAGCTCATATTTTGTGACACTCAGTTCATCTTTCTGTACTCACACAGTTGTAGCTGGAGCTGATAAATCCTAAAGAATACATCCACAAACTGCTAGCCAGGAACATAAATTTATTCATATATATCCAAGAAGTAAATATATCACACTAATCTATCAGTATAGAAATGATGTATAAGAAATCCAGTAAGAATATAGATAGGCCAGATTTCAGTCTTTGTTCTGTGGGTTATGAAAAACATAATCAATCTCTCTCATTTTATTCTACATCTCCCAAACTTTTAGTTCTGTGAGCACCAAATTTCACATGGATAGAATAAACAGTACCACGAAGGGAAAGCTATTTATACAACACTATTTTCTCCACAATTTTCACCCTATGAAATAAATTGTCAGTGTTCTGTAGATACATGATGTCACATTACCATATTTTTGTATTTGATATCCCAATCAAACACTGAGCTCAACAAAGTAAAGATTCCTTCTCAAATAGGCAAAATTATAATTTTATAGTCTGTAAATTCTCTTTGTACTTTATGGAAAACTATTTATAGTATTCTAATACTTTCAAGTTCAGTAGCATATTATATGCCAAAATAATATTGTTTTTCATTTTTAATTATTTTTAAGGATATTATTTATTTATTTTTAGAGAGGGGAGTGGAAGGGAATGAGAAAAAGAGGGAGAGAAATACCAGTGTGTTGCTGCTTCTTGTGCTGCCTGTACTGGGAACCTGGCCTGCAACCCAGGCGTGTGTCCTGACTGGGAATCAACCCAGTGACCCTTTGATTCACAGGCCAGCATTCAATCCACTGAGCCATACCAGCCAGGGCCAAAAATAATATTCTTGATATTCTACCATTGTGATGGAATTCAGCCATATGTATCTTTATAAATCAGATGCCGAAGCTTTCTTTATTTCATCCCAAATGCTTAATTTCTTGGATCATTCTTAGAAAGCAAAGGATTACACTACATTTATAAGAATCTAAAGGAAAGCAGAATTTTCTGCCTGTTATCTTTTAAAATTTATAGTAATTAGTTTTGTTGAGTACTTTAGCCCTTGAATGATAGTAAAATTGATGAAGAAATCCTGTAATTTAATGGACCACTAGAACTGATCTTTAGTTTAACTCATTCACGAATTTCCCCAGAAAGAAAATTATTCTTATCAGTTATGTGCATTCTTCCATCCAAGGACGTATGGAGCCTACTGTGTCCATGATGAATGCCACAACATTTTTTAAATATGTATTTATACCTTTGAAAATAAAGGATTTTTTTTTTCAAAAATTAACCTGCTTGGGCTAAAACATTTGTTTTTACTTTATTGTTTGAATAAATTGATACCCTTTCAGTCATTTCTGCCACCCCAGCCCTAACCCCCACTTCTGGCAACCACCATTCTCTTATTCTGTTTATATATAAAGTTGTTGTTTTTGTTTGTTTGATTTAGAGTCCACACACATATCATACAGTACTTGTTTATCTCTGTCTGACTTAATTCACTTAGCATAATACCCTTGAGGTTAATCAAGTTGCAGCAAATGACAAGAGTTTATTCTGTACTATGACTGAATAATATTAATTTTATATGTGAGTCTGTGTGTATGTATGACTTTTTTATCCATTCATTTATTGATGGACACTTAGGTTCTTTCCATATCTTGGCTATTGTAAATAGTGCTGCAGTGAATATGGGGTGTAAATATTATTTCAAGTCACTATTTTTGTTTCTTTGAATAAATACCAAAAGTGGAACTGCTGGATCCTATGGTAGTTTATTTTTAATTTTTGCAAGAACTCCATAATGTTTTCCATAGTGGCTACATCAACTTACATTTCCATCAACAGTGCATAATGGTTCCCTTATCTCCACATCCTTGCCAACACTTTCTAGTTCGCTTTCTGATGATTGCCCTCCCGAGGGGCGTGAAGTTATATCTAATTGTAATTTGACTTCCATTTTCTTGACGACTGTTAATTTTAAACATCTTTTATGTTTTTACATTTTATGTTTTAAACGTCTTTATCTGTTGGCCATCTGTATATCTTTTTGGGAAAAAATGCCTTTTTGAATCATCTGATTCAAAAGTTTATTTGAATATAATTTTTAAATTAGGGGATTTTTTGCTTTTGAGTTGCTTGAGTGTTTTTATATATTGTGGATATTAGCCTTTTATCATATACAGGAATTGCCATGTACTTTTCCCATTCAAGTTGCCTTTTTTATTTTGTTTCTGTCTCCTCTGTGTGGAAGGTTTTTAGGATGATATAATACAATTATTTACTTTTGCTTTTGTTGCTTAACCCTTTGGTGTCAGATTCAAAACACATGTACTTGAGAAGCTTACTGTTTGTATTTACTTGTAGGAGTTTTGTGTTTTCAGGTCTTGCATTCAAGCCTATAATACATTTTATGTATGGTGTAAAATAGTGGTTCAGTTTCTCTTTTCTTTTACTTTGTTTTGGCATGTAGCTGCCCAAGTTTTCAAAAGTGTTTATTCAAGAGACTGTCCTTTCTCAATTAATATTCTTGACTCTTGTCATAAATTAATTGGCCATATATTCACAAGTTTATTTCTGGTTTCCCTATTCTGTTCCATTAATCCATGTGTCAGTTTTATGCAAATATCATGCTGTTTTGGTTGCTATAGCTTTGTGACACAGCTTGAAATTAGGAACTGTGATGGCTCTAGGTTTCTTCTTTCTCAACATTATTTTGGATATTCACAGTCTTTTGAGGTTTCCTGCAAATCTTAAGATTATGTGTTCTATGATTTTGAAAAATGCCATTAGAATTTTAATAGGGATGCCATTGAATGGTTAAATTGCTTTTGTGTTGTATGGGCATTTTAACAGCATTGATTTTTCCAATCTATGAGTACAGAATATGTTTTCACTTATTTGTGTTTTTAATTTTTTATTAGTGTCTTATAGTTTTTAATATACAGGCCTTTCCCCTCCTTGATTAAATTTATGTCTAAGTATTATTCTTTTTGATGCAATTTTAAGAGGGAATGTTTTCCTTATTTCTTTTTCTGATTATTTGTTTTCAGTTAATAGAAGTGAAACATATATTGGAGTTTTGATGTTTCATTCTGTAACTTTATTGAATTCATTTATTAGGGGTTTTTTGACAGAGCCTTTAGGGATTTTTTCACATATAATATATTATCTGCAAATAGTTACAGTTTTCCTTCTTTCTTTCCAATTTGTTTTATTTTTCCTTGCCTGTTTTCTCCATCTCTGGTTTCCAATAGCATGTTGAATAAAAGTGGTGAGACTGCCTTTACTCCACGGTATGCTGGTGCCCCCTTTGTCAAAATATTAATTGACCATAAAGACATGGGTTTATCTGTGGTCTCTCTATTATTGATCTGTGTGTCTGTCCTTATGCCAGTACTAGACTGTTTTGAATACAGTGGCCTTGTAGTATAGATTGACGTCAGCTATTGCGATCCCTCCCACTTTGTTCTTCTTCCTCAAGATTGCTTAGGCTATTTGGGGTTCCTTTTTCCCGTGTAAAATTTTGGGGTATTCTACATCTGTGAAATATGCCATTGGTACCTTAAATAGAAATTGCTTTTAATCTATAGATTGCTTTGGATAGTATGGTCATTTTAATGATGTTAATTTTTCTAATCCATGAAAATGGTATATGCTTCCACTTGTCTCTTTCTCAATTTATTTCTTCAGTGCACTATAGTTTTCTGAGTACAGGTCTTTTATATCCTTGGTTAATTTATTCCTAGGTATTTTTGTTAATGTTGCTATAGTAAATTTGTTAGCTTATCTTTTGGATAGTTCATTGTTGATATACAAAAGTGACTTCTATTTCTGAATATTGACCGTGTATCCCACTACTTATTAGATTGAGCAGCTTTTTGGTGGAGCATATAAAGTTTTTCTTATGTACACTATCATGTCGTCTGTGAATAATTACAGTTTTACTTCCTCTTTTCCAATTTGGAGGTCTTTATTTCTTCATTTTGTCTGATTGCTGTGGCTAGGACTTCCAGTACTATGTTGAATAAGCATGGTGAAAGTGGACATCCTTCTCTTGGTTCTTAACAGAAATGCTTTTAGTTTTGGCCCATTGATTATGAGGTTGGCAGATTTTTTAATGGAGTAAAGATAGTCTCTTTAATAAATGGTGTTGGAAGAACTAAAAGGTACATGCAAAATGAAACGAGACTACCAACTTACACCATAGACCAGAATATACTCAAAATGGATAAAAGACTTAAATATAAGTCCTGATACCACAAAAATCCTAGTAGAAAACATAGGCAGTACTTTCCATATATATTGCATAGCAATATTTTTGCTGATATATTTTCTTGGGCAAGGGAAATAAAGGAAAAAATAAACAAATGCGACTACATCGGATTAAAAAGCTTCTGCACACCTAAAGAAACCATCATCAAAATGAAAAGGAAACCAACTGTATGGTGGAACATATTTGTCAATGATACATTAGACAAATGTATCACTGACATTAGACAAGGATTTAACGTCCAAAATAGATAAAGAACTCATACAATTCAACACCAGGAAGACAAACAATCCATTAAAAAATGGGCAAAGGCCCGAATAGGCACATTTCAAAGGAGGATATACAGATAGCCTATAGACATATGAAAAAATGTTCAATATCACTAGCCATCAGAGAGATGCAAATTAAAACCACAATGAGATAGCACCTCACATCTACCAATCATTAATATATCAACAAACAACAAGTGCTCATGTGGATGCTGAGAAAATGGAACCCTAGTGCACAGTTGGTGGGAATGCAGACTGGTGCAGCCTCTGGGGAAAACAGTACGGAGCTTCCTCAAAAAACTGAAAAGGAAACTGCCTTTGACCCAGCAATTCCACTGTTGGGAATATGCCTGAAGAATCTCGAAACATCAATTCAAAAGATATGCAATCTTATGTCCATAGCAGTGTTATTTGCTATAGGCAAGATTTGGAAAGAGCCTAAATGTCCATCAGTACATGTGTGGATTAAAAGACTGTGATACATTTTCACAGTGGAATACTACACAGTGGAAAAAGAAGGAACTCCTACCTTTTGTGACAGCATGGATGGAACTAGAGACTATTATGCTAAGTGAAATAAGCCAGTCAGTTGAAGACAAATACCATATGATCTCACTTATAAAGGAATCTAATGAACAAAATAAACTAGTGAACAATATAGAACCAGAGACAAAGAATTACCGAATAGACTGATAACTACAAGAGTGAAGAGCGGGGGAGGTGGGGACTGTTTGAAAGAAGGTGAAGGGATTAATCAAAGAACATATAATTTAGGACCCATGGACCTGGACAACAGTGTGGAAATCGACTATGGAAGTAGGGTTGGGCTGAGGGGAGGGCAGCAAAGGGTGGGGGATTGGGACAATTATAAAAACATAAATAATAACATATTAAAAATAAAAATATTCTAAAATACTAAAAGAAAAGAATAGTGAACTGAAGATTTGGGGAAGAAATACCCAAACCACAGTCAAGATGGGTTGAGCACAGTATCATGGGGGCAGGATCAGAATGGAGAGGTAGCTAAGAAAATGGAAATTTAAACAATTACAGTTTTCCTATTTTAAACAAGGAAATAGAAACCGATGTGCTTAAATTTCAACATTACTGCATCTGTTAGTTAATATAAACTTTATTCTAAACTCAACAATGGATCCTATAATAACTATGTGGAAATGCATTCAAGCTATTTTACTCCTAAAACAAGTGATGAGAGCTGGCTGGTCTCTTGTTTCTGATCTTCAAGGAAAGGCTTTCTACTTTTCACCTTTGAATATGATGCTAGCTATCAGCTTGTCATATATACCTTTTTATCCTGAGGTTCTTTTCTTTTATGGTCACATTTTAAAGAATTTTTTATTGCATATGAATGTTGTATTTTTTCAAATGTTTTTTTTTCCTTGCATTTATTGATATGATAAAATTCTTCCCATTTCTTCACCTTCTGTCTGATTGTCTTCTTACATATAAAGTGAATCATTTGACAGTAAATAGATGAGTTTCCTTTAATCACTCTATTAGTTTTGATTTGAGAATTTAGCACATTTACATTTAAAGTAATTACTGGTGCATATGTACTTATTGCCATAGTGTTGTTTACTGGTTGTTTTTGTACTTTCTTTGTAAACTCCCTGTATCCCTAGGAGGAGGTGAGTTCAGGATCTTTTTATGCACCATCTTGAACTGCAGTCTGAAACTCATGGCAACATGATTTTATGAGCATCTCACCTTATATGTGAAAAAAACTGGTACACATTTTGGCTGGCTCATGTGATGCACCTCTTATATCTCACTAATTTTGTGCTAATTATTTAAAAGCTTTTCTGGCCAGGACTGGTCATTAACAGGGTCAAATTTAACAAAGATAAGAACTAAATTAAGTTCTATGCACAATGAATTGTTATGCCAGGGTGGCTTTTCTGCTTTTAGTCCCATGTATTTTAACATGTACTCCATGTATTTATGTTTCTTGTTTTCAAATTTTTATTCTAGCATAATAATTGATGATGTGTGATATTAACCCGAAAGTGTAAATAACTGATGATCCATCTACGTGTTTGTCAACAAGTGTGTTGATAACGCTTTGGAAGTTTGCTAGTTCTATTCAACAATTGCAAGAGCATAGAATGTGAAAACATATTGCTTGAAAACCAGAGCTTTTTAATATACATTACAGCTACTTACAGTGTGATATCGTTTGGCAGTATAGAAATGTTAGTGTGTATGGAAGACACTTTATAAGCAAGAAATATTTACTCTCTGTAGGTACCTAAGCAGAGCTCTGTCAATTTTTTTCATGATTTGGGGTTGTTGGTTTACTTACAAATATTCAATCTGAATGTTATTTGAAAGAATTTACAGATTTAAAACTTATTTATGAAATTTAAAAAATTCCTACAGTTACAGTTTGAATCTTATTACTGTGTTGAATTTTTCCTTCCTGCAATAGTCTCTGAATACTTCTGTCTAAGATTTGTAGCCACAGTGAAGTTTACTCTAATATGATGACTTTTAATTACTGTGTTTTAAATGAACCTTTGTCTTTTCTTGCCCTTATCTTTCCTAGAAATATTTTATTATATGCTTATTAGTTAATTCTAACATGGTAATGTTATTATTGTGCTCTATTTTTTTCAAGCCCCTGAAAATACACGGTACCTATATTAATCATAATATTGTAGATATGGTCCTAATTATCCAAGGGTCCCCTTTTGCAGAGAACAAGAAACAGCTACATACAAAGAGGCAATACTAGATTAGAGGGAGAAGTTAAGAAAGAATACAAGATAAACAGATAATAATGTATTTCTATAGTTACTATGGAATGACCAATACTTGCTCAATAGATACATGTTGCTGGAGAGGTGGGTTGCAGCATACCTTGGTAATTGTTTCCTAAAGAAACTTAAAATAGTTCTAGAAACTTCCAATTACAGGAGTTCAAGTGTGCTTTTGAATGGGCAGGACAATTAATGTCTAGAGATCCTCTTCATCGCACAACCCTAGCCAAATCACTTAGTGTTTCATGGTTACAATCAAGAGTTATACTAACTAGATGTTAACCAACTTCATGGCTTATCATGTGTAGGAGACCATTCTGCATGGTGTGGGCCCAGACCCCAGTGGCAAACATTTACTACAAAGTAACTTCCTAAAATCCATGCTAAACTTCCAAGGACCAGTGTAACCGGTTCAACCACTTTTGCCTTTTCATTTGCAAATATCCCTCTTTTGTGATGTGATTAGTGGCATCCTCCCCTTTGTTGTCTGTAAAAGGTAACCACTTAAAGCAACCTTGCATAGTAAATGAGGACCATCATGTGATGTGCTAAGAAACCCAATAAAGGCCAGTCATGGCAAGGGCCAAGGCTTTTGCTCCCCTTGAGAGAAAAGCCATGCTGTCCCTTTTCCTCCACTGGACTCAGTAGTTTGTGTGAATGTTTCATTTTATCCATAATGATGCAGACACTGCGGGCCAGTGTCTGCAGCAATAATGAAAATATTAACTTAGCTTTCCCAATTTACTGCTGATACAGATATTCTCACTACTTAATTTTTTTACTGAGATTGTAATAAGGCACTTTGGAAATGCTAAAAGATTAAAAGTAACATTTTTATATCTTATCATTTTCAAAATTTTATAGCCCACAACTTTAAAAAGAGCTTAATCATTTACCCCTACAAATAATTTATATATAGCAAAATGAAATGTGTATAATCATTTAAGAATATGTTGACCTTTATAGTATGAAAAAAACAACTATACGGTGGGTTTGAGCTGCTTTAGGAATTCAAATTTTTAGGGATGTAGGTATTCCATTATAAGTCTCATAAATAAATTGGTGTGGCAATAGTAAAGTATTGTAGTATCCTTCATATAATATCTTTCTGTAAAGACAGAATTGATTCCTTTGGGATACACCAGGGATGTACTTGACTTAGTAATTCCTTAAGGAAATGCTGGCTGATTTATATCTTTTCACTGGTTTGTGATGTAATGATGTGCTTGGCAGAGATGAGTTAGTTTAACAAGCCAACCTGCTTATATGGAATCTGTAAATACTGCATGACTTGAAGTATTAATTGGGCCTTTTGATTGCATGGACTGAAATGAAGGACTTCTCAGAGGAGTTTTGTACCTTTTATAGTATTTGTCAGTTTAACGCTACTTAGTGAAAGGTCCATGGCTTGAAATACCTTCTGAGCTTGTTTTGAATTTAGTTGTAGTCATCGTTTTAAGTTTCCATGCATAGCACAGCGATGAAGCTGATGCCCACATTAATCACTGATGTTTCATGTTCTGTAGTTCTGATGAAATGAAAGAAGTTGTTTTAAGAAGTATCTGTTAAAAATATTTCTTTTTAAGAAATTAAGAGTGTAGCTAGCAAAGAAAATTATTTTCCTAGTATTTTTCTCTCATGAAAAATAAATTAAAAATTTTACTTCATACAACCTGACTCTGTGCATTTCATAGGAGAGAATAATTCAGGTTTATAAATGACCTTATAGAAAAGATGTTATAAAATCCATCACTGAAATTTGAATAAAACTTACATTTTTAAATGTCAAATTTCTGATGCAAAAATAAATAGTAATTCAATTTGCCATTAGTTTAATGCACCTCAGAAAAATTAATGGTGGAAAATTTTGCCTTTTTACTTTTGTATTTCTCTGTGTAAAGAATATTGTCTTAAGAAAATAATAGCATGTCTTCCAGTAATAATAGAAAATACAAAGAGTTTGCTGGAAGTACAGTAATATAGACCATGACCGCTACAATTAGATAAATTAATTTTTAACTACCTAGAAGGGTGCATTTTCAGGATACAAATACAAATAAGGCACAGAAAACGTTTTTGCCCCCATTTTCAAAATGGATCTTGAAACTACTTTGAGGCAACTCAGATATCTAAATGCTCTCTGGAAAACATCAAAATGCCATCTCAGTCACTGTTTGACATTATCGATTTTATAAGTAGATGAAAAGTTTGCTTTGGGAATACTGCTGTATAATTGCTGCAATGACCTAGCTGTCTAATACCACCCAGGGCAAAAGACATTTGATCAATATCAATGCAAAATATACAGTTATCCTCCTGAGACATCTAGGTATAGAAGAGAGAGAGGGGAAGGCATCAAATATAAAGAACAATATTTAATAATGTGACATCAGAAGTAAAAGCATTTGAAGTCATGAAAGGCAAGAACCTACATCCAAGATTACTCTATCCAGCAAAGCTTTCATTTAAAATGGAAGGGCAGATAAAGTGCTTCTCAGATAAGGTCAAGTTCAAGGAGTTCATCATCACCAAGCCCTTATTATATGAAATATTAAAGGAACTTATCTAAGAAAAAGAAGATAAAAAATATGAACAGTAAAATGACAACAAACTCACAACTATCAACAAATGAACTTAAAAGAAAAGAAAAACAACAAAAACAAAAACTAAGCAAACAACCAGAACAGGAACAAAATCAGAGAAATGTACATCACATGGAGGGATTTCAGTGGGGAGGGGGAAGCGATGAATGGGGGGGAAGATACAGGGAAGAAGAAACATGGTTAGTAGGCATAAGGTAGATGGGGAGAGATAAAAAAATGGTATGGGAATCAGAGGAGTCAAAGAACTTATATGTACACCCCATGGACATGAACTAAGGAGGGGAGAATCCTGGAAGGTTGGGGGTCAGGGCGGAGGGGAGACAGAGGGGAAGACTGTAATAGCATAATCAATAAAAATATTTTTAAACAAGAAGTAAAAGCAGTTATTCTTTACTACTCTCAAATGCAAATGATTACATGACCCTGAATTCTGGAGCTGTATGGCTTATTGATAATAAAATAGACAAGTCAATAAATTCTGCAAAAACTCAGTGTTGTGAAAGAAGAATCCTATGTTTGTGTTTCAAAAGTAGCTTTACAAAATTTCTCAGATGCCATGCCCCTTGTTTGTTTAAACACATGGTTGCATAAAACACATACTAGGCATGGCTTACATTTTCAACTTTTCTTACATCATATCCACATGAACGTTTTTCTCAGCCTTGGTAATATTTGTAGGATTTATCACATTCATGTTTCATTCTATTTGAGTCTAACTTCTTATCTGATCCCCAAAATATAAGATGGTGGTTGGACACTCTGGTTAGACATCCTTTACTGAGAGAGATGGATTTACCATCAGCCAATGAAGATTAAACTACATGTCTTCCTGGGAAGACCCCTTTGCATGGCCCTGGAAAGGACCATAGCAATGTGTACCTATATTCATGCAGGTTTGTAAAACGTATGTATAAAATGTTAAGATATTTTTAACTTAGGGATTGCTCTTCTAACATAAATAATGTAAATACTGTTATAGTCATGATTTGCTTTACTTTTCTTAAAGAGGAGTCCAAAGCTGTATTAACCTAAACCCCCACAAATTCATATTGATAAGACCCATGAGATTATCTGAGTGCATGAGTAGGGGAGTACTGTACCACCAACCACGTGTTCTTGGTTTAGAAGATATCATTTAATGTGTCAATGTTCTGTGTCACCTCTGATTGACCAAGTGCCAACTACACAGGGTAAGCCATGTGTGAAAACAAAATTTCTAGCAAAAACAAAACTTATATTAACTCACTTTAGTAAAATATTATTTTAATTACTTGCTATACCCTTGCACGCAGGACACCATCATTTCTAGGAATCATAGCTTCCACCTCCATCATTCCCCACACCCACCCATGAATACAATGACACAAAAACTTCCCAAGTTTATTGTTATCTATGAAAGATAAATTCTGAGCAGAATAGTCTCTGTGTATTCTCTGATATCCAAAGAATGTAAAAAGTTAACTGATCTGAAGTACATGAGGCAATTCAAAAGATTAGACGTTTCTTATCTGAGTTGGAAGCAGAAAAAGATGATCTTCAGACCCTTGAGGCATCGAAACTGCTTCGTTTGTGCTGCACCACTCTGCGTTCTACCTGTGCTCACTACATCTTTCTATCTGAAGCATATATCATAGCCTACATTCACATAACTGGATCTGACACGGGCAGCTTGAGAGCCAAAGGATTCATTCATTCTTTAATTCATCCATTTAAGAAATATTTATTGAGCACATTTATGAGCCTGGCAAACTTCTGGAAGAGGAGGGAGACACATTCAGGCACAATACTACTTTTAAAGAACTTAAACTCTCAGATCTCTGGTGCCATGGTAGTCACTGCCATGTTTACTGAGAAGATTAGTCCCGAAGAAGCAAGAGTGGTACGTTATCTACCTTGGAAATGCACCAGGACTTTCTCTCTGGCAAATTCAGAGAAACCCAAGACTCAGCATATAAGGAAAGGCACTTTGGGATGGAGGGGAGGAGGTATCTTCCGTGTCACAATGTTATTATTGGGATCATTATCATCATAAAGACTACACATGCACTTGTTTTATAGCCTCCTTGCCTGATAACATGCTAAGTAATTACAACAAATCTCACACTATTATATCCTATTGACATGCTTTTACAGCATATTGAATCTTCAATGTTTCTAAAGTTGAATCATTAAGTTTGTGCAGCTGTGCATTTTTCTCTGTGTGTATGTCTATTCTTTCTTCTTTTGTGACTCTACCAGCTGGTTGTAAAATAACATTGCCCAGCGTGGAGTTACATAAAGAAAACTGGACTTTAATTTAGGTAATCCTGAAGCTAAATCCAAGGTCTGACGCTTACAAACGATGTGACCCTAAGCATGTTGCATAAGCTTTATAAACCTCAAGTTTTTATGCCTAACAGAGAGTTAATAATATCTGGCCAAGATTAGATGAGCGTTTTTAAATTTATGTTTTAAATATATTCTGCATGATACCACTTTGCCTCATTTCAATCTGAAAATTTACTGAAATTAAGAACTATCCATTTAAAATCATCATTTTTTCTGAATACTGATAATAATAACAATTTACTTAGTATTTACACTGTGGTATGTGCTTTATTTACCACTTTATATACTTCACTTATTTAATTCTTACTATATCCTTAGCCAGGTATAAGAATTCCAGTTCTGTGTGAATGACCCATGGACATGGACAAGGGGGTGGGGATTGACTGTAGGAGTGGGGGCGAGATGGGCAGAGGAGAAAAAAGGGGGGAAATTTGGGACAACTGTAATAGAAAATTTTAAAAATTTCAAGTTATACAGAGGCTGTTTGACTTTAAAATTTAGCTCTTCCATTTACAAGGCATAATATTGGAAAAACCACTTAGTCTTTCTGAACCTCAATTTTTAAATCTAATCATAAGTAGCTGTGAATCATAGGTGAGTAAATAAAAGTAAAGTACATAAATATTTTCAAGGGTATAGTAAGTTATTAAATATAAGAAAGCATTATTCTCAAATATATTCATTTTTATTATCACCTCTCATTTGAATTATGATAAATTTATTACTGTTCATTTTTTTGCTCTCTTGTGCAATTTGAATTTTTGCTCAGCAAATATTCACAAGGAATAGAACAACACCATCTAGATAAGTCTAATGTATGAACTGTCTTCTTTTTTCCTGCTTCACCTCTGTAAAAAAAGTATATTTTCCCACATCATTAACATTGGCATTGTCCACGTGACATTCTTTGGATAATGAAATCTATTATGAAATGACCTGGTTGCAGCCTTGCAATTTAAGTGTCTGTTTGGAAGCTTCCAAACAAAGAAGCTTCCTCTTTGGAAGCTTCTGGTCTACCATGGGAAATGCACACCCAGTATACATAAAGGCCCTGCACACATCCTCCAAATATGTGAAATGTGGAGTTGGTCTGAACTCAATACGCAGGAAGAAGCAAGGACACTGCAGCTGTCCAACTGACACAGACTTTTATTGGCGGGTAATAAATGCTTACCGTTTCCAACTGAGACTGTGTGTGTTTATAACATGTAATGTAACAAGTGTTCAGTGTGCCCCTCCCCCATCAAACTTTTCTATACATCACTCTGGTAGTTTTTTAAAAAATACAAATTTAATATGATTCCTCCTATTTAACATTTTTCTCTGTTTCATTGAGAAATAATTGTCATACATAGCATATAAGTTTAAGATGTACAACATGATGCTTTCATTTACACATACTGTGAAATTATTACCACAGTAAGTTCAGCTAAAATCCTTCTTCTCATATATGTACAATAAAAAGAAAAGAAAAGGAAATCAGTTCTTGTGGTAAGAACTCTAAAGATTGACTCTCTTAACAACTTTCTTATGTATCATATAAGAAATAGTGTTAACCACACTCATCATGTTTGACATTTCTAGTACTCATCTTCCTTATAACTGGAAGTTTGTACCTTTAGACCACATTCCTTCAGTTTCCCCTCCCTCCATCCTCCACCTCTGGTAACAAGAATTCTGTCTTTTCCTATGAGTTTTTTTGTTTTTATCCACATATAAGTGAGACCATACAATATTTGTCTTTTCTCTGTCTGCTTTATTTTGCTTAGCATAATACCTTTCAGGTTCATCCATGTAGTCAAAAGTGGTAGGATTTCCTCATTTTTAGGGCTGAATCATATTCCCTTGTATAGTTGTTTTTCATTCTTTCTTTATTCATTTATCCACTGATAGACACATAAGTTGTTTTCATGTCTTAAACAACTTAAACATTATTGTAAATAATGGTACAATAAACATGGGTAAATATATCTTTTTGAGTTAGTGCTTTTGTTTCCTTTGGATAGATTTCCAGAAGTAGAATTGCTAGATCATATAGTAGTTCTATTTTTAATTTTTTGAGGATTCTCCATACCATTTTCAATAGTGGCTGCTGCAATTTACAATCCGACCAACAGTGTACCAAATGCTTCACCTTTGTACCAGCATTTGTTATCTCTCATCATTTTGATTATGGCCATTTTAATAGGCATGAGGTGATGTTGAAGATCTTTTCATGTACCTGTTGGCCTTCCATATATTGTCTTTGGAAAAATGACTATTCAGATTCTTTGCCCATTTTTTAGTGGCTTATTGATATTTTTCTATTGAGTTATATGAATTCTTTACATATATTTGGACATTAACCTCTAATATGACATATGGCTTTCAAACATTTTTCCCTTTCTGTAGATTGTGCTTTCATTCTGTTTCTTTTGTTGTACAGAAGGTTCTCAGTTTGATGAAGTCTCACTTATTTTTACACTGTTGTTTGTGCTTTAGGTGTCATATCCAAAAAATCATTACATAGGCCCATGTCAAGGACCTTTATTCCTACAGCTTTATGTTTAAGTTTTTAATTTATTTTGAGTTAATTTTTGTGAGTGGTGTAAGCTATGGTTTCAGTTTCATTCTTTTACATGTAAACATCTAGTTGTTCCAGCACCATTTACTGAAGAGACTGTCTTTGCTATGCTGAATGTTCTTGGCTCCCTTGTCAAATATTAGTTGACTGTATATGCTTGAGTTTATTTCTGGGCCATCAGTTCTTTCCCATTGTTCTATTTGTTTGCTTTTATCCAAGTACCATACTGTTTTGATGAATATAGCTTTATAGTATAGCTTAAAATCAGGTAATGTGATGCTCATTCCTTTTTCTTCTTCATCAGGATTTGTTTGGCTTTTAAGGGTCTTTAATTGCTCCCCATACATTTTAGGAGTGTGTTGTTACTTCTGTGAAAATGTTTTTGGAAACTTGATAGATACTGCATTAAATCTGTAAATGGTTTTTGATCATATTGACATCTTAACAGTATTAATTCTTCCATTACCATGAACACAGGATTTATTTCCATTTATTTATATTTTCTTTAGTTTTTTTCAATATCACATAGTTTTTATAGTAGAACTCTTTAACATCCTTTAGTTAAATTTATTCCTAAATTTTTTATTGTTTTTGATATTATTGTAAGTGGAATTTTTAAAATTTCTTCTTTCAGAAATTTCATTGTTACTGTGCAGAAATACTATTAGCTTTTGTATGTTAATTTTGTATCCTGCAACTTTAGTGAATTCATTGATTAGATCAAATATATTTTTGGTTGGGTCTTTAGGATTATTTATATATAAAATAATGTTATCTGCAAATATAAACTATTTGTTCCAATTCCGATACTATTTTGTCCTTGTCTCATTACTGTGACTAACACTTCCAATACTTTGTTGAATTAGAGTGGTGAGAGTAGACACCCTTTTCTTATTTTATTTTTAAATTCAATAATGCATTTTATTTTACCCAATATATTCAAAATATTACCATATTTTTAGGACTATAAGACAAAGCTAGGTTTTAGAGGAGGAAAATAGGAAAATATTTTGAAGCAAAAAATAAAGTAAAATATTTAATAACCTGGGACCCTGCTCCACAGCTGCACCCCCCTCTCCCCACCAACAGTGAGCCAGGTAAGCTACATTTGGACTATAAGATGTACCCCCATTTTCCTCCCAAATTTGGGGGAAGTGCATCTTATAGTCTGGAAAATATGGTATTTAAACATGCAATCAGTATTTAAAAATTGAGATATTTACATTCAACATTTTGTTGATCTTAGAGGAAAAGTTTTTACGTTAACTGTGAGCTGTCATATGTGGACTTTATTATACCGAGATAAATTTCTTTTATGTCTAATTTGTTAAAAGTTTTTATGAATGAAAGTTGAATTTTGTTAAATGCTTTTTCTACATTTATTGATATGACACACAATTCATTGCTTTCATTGTGTAAAGTGATGTATCTCATTGATTGATTTGCATATGTTGAACCATTTTTACAACCCAGGGATAAATCTACTTGATTGTGGTCAATTATTCCTTTAATGTGCTCCTAAATTTGTTTTCCAAGTATTTTACTAAGAATATTTGAGTTTATATTTATCAAGGATATTGACCAATAATTTTAATTCCTGATGCTGTTTATTCTGGTTTGGGTATCATAACAATGCAGGCCTTGTAAAATGCTTTAGGGATATTCCATCCTCTTTAATTTATTGGAAAAGTTTGAGAAGGATTTACATTAATTCTTTAAATGTTTGGTATATTCAACAGCCAAGCTATCCAGCCCTTGGCTTTTACTCTTTGGGAGAATTGTATGTTTCTAAAAATTTTTTTCATTTCTTCTAGGTTGTCCAGTTTGTTGGTGTATGGTTGGTCATAGCCTCTAATAATCCTTTGAAATTTTGTTGTATTAGTTGTAATATCTCCTTTTTCACTTAAAATTGTATAGATTTGGGTCCTTTCTACTTTTTCCTGGGTTAGTCTAGCTATAGGTTCATTAATTTTGTTTATCTTTTCAAAGAACAAATTTTTAATTTGGTTAATATTTTCTGTTCTCTATTTTATTCATTTCTGCTCTTTGAGGTCAGTTTGTTCTTTTTTTCCCCTAGTTCCTCAATGTGTAGAGTTAAGTTGTTTATTTGGGAATATTTCTTGCTTCTTAATTTAGGCATTTATGTCTGTGAATTTCCTTTTTAGAACTGCTTTTGCTGTTTCCTAGAAGTTTTGGTATACTGTGTTCCCATTATTGTTTGTCTCAAGACATTTTTAAAATCTTCCCTTTAATTTTTTCTTTGTTCAAGAATTTAGCACCTTTTAATGGCATGCCATTGCACTTAGGCTAAAATAAAATGTTTTCTCAGAGCTTATGAAGATTTAAACTACCTCTCAGATGTCATATTATATGAGCAGGGACCCCCCCAAAACAGAATTATCTTGTGGAAGGCAGGCCCCTTACAGTACAGACTTTCCCCACTAGGAGAGCGCTCCAGGAACCTACCTGTATCAGTGTGCCAGCTCGCATTGTTGTGAGAACCTGCATTCGGCTTCACTGAATTTTTTTGAAGACTCTCGCAATGTGTTTGCTCATTTTATGATGGGTGATTTAGGAGGGCACCTGCCCACACCATGATGAGTGTTCTGCAGTTTTTGACCAACAGGGCATGACCCCCATGCCCCACCACCTCTATTCATTGGATCTTATCTGAGCAACTTCTTCCATTTCTCCAGAGGAAGAAAGTAATCAAAGGGAAATGTTTTGCTGATGTGGAAGAGATGAAACAACAAATGGTGAAAGCACTAAAAAAAAATTTGATGAGTTCAAAAACTGTCCTGAGGAGTGGGAAAAACTGCTCGATAGGTGTATAATATCAAATGAAGGGTACTTCAAAGGTGACTGAAGTTTAAACATGTAAGGATAAATACACAATTTTTATAAATAAGTTCCATTTTGGGGGGTCACCTCTCATATTTTTCTATATACAGGCCATCTAGATGCTTTTTTTTTCTAGAATGTTTCAAGTTCTTTTCCTGGAAGCATATTTCTCATTTTTCTTTTTATGTCCTTCAACCTTCACATCTTGACTTTAAAGTCATTTCTTTATAAATTCCTCTCCTGACACCTTTTCTAAGTAGGGTCCTTCTGTCAGTCACCTATTATTAGTCACTGTCACTATATACAATTATACAGTCCTTCACTTTTTCGTTGTCAATCTAAGACCTCTGAGTTCAACACGAGTTTCGTTAATTTAGTATTTACTATGCAGAAACTAGTGCAATGCTAAAGCCTTACAGGTACTCAAAGATTTTATTGGATAAATTGTTTTTAAAAATTAAGGTAGTGAAATAAATTTCACAATATTATACAACTGATAACCAAGTGAGAGCTAGGACTCATACTCAAGTTTGTTGTTTTTGTTTGTAAAGGCCTAAGTGTTAGAGGAAAAAATCAATAAAACATAAATATTTTACCTGTGATGCATCTAGCCTTAATTTAGTCAATGTTTGGGTAATTTATACTAAATGTTGATGAACCAATCATTGAAATATGCCACAATAAATAATAAAGTCTTGCATGATTGTTAGCATTGCATTTATACTACTTGAAATAAATTTCCACTAGCCTCAAGTACTTTAGAAATACATATTAAAAATTTACAACCTCAATATATAGTATTATTTATTTATTTAAACAGATACCCTCAAGGTTCTCTTTTATACAACTTGATCTACTTTAGTAGAAATCTCTGATAAATGTTTAATTGTGTCTACATTTTAATTCTTTAAAACTACTTCATATTTTATACTAAGTTTATATTAATGCTAATTGCTATCACATCCCTGTATCAGCCAGAAAAGGATAAATTTTTCCAAAATAAACAGTACCCTTTAAATATTAAAGACTACCACAAGTACGTATTTCTCGCCACAGGCCTGTCATCGTGTGGCTTAGGCTGTGCTCCATACATCCTTTACTTCGGGACCCAGGCTGAGGGTGTGGCCCCTTTCGGAACTGCTGATTGTCACTGTCCAGGGCAGCTAAAATGCAGCAAAACAGGAGCTGGCTTTTAAGCCTTCTGCTCAACACACCTGTCACTTCCACTCTTATTTTACTGAATAAAGCAAGTTGTTTTATGAAATCTGAAGTCATTGTGACAAATGCAAATAATTCCCCCTGGGTGAGTGGCACGGAATGCATGCAAAAATTAATACACGTACGATATTTTGCCTCCTCATTTCCCTGGTGGGACCACTATATAAATGTTAGGCTTGTTTTACTTTAGTACCCTGAAATAAGCAGTTTTATTTTTGCTCCTCAGAATACCCATTGCCATTTTTTTCCAAGATAATTCTGAAATCTCAAATGACTATATGCACTTCTGAGTAGGGCCTGATAACTATAAGGTAACATAGTTGTTAGAATTTTTTGAGGTGGACTTATAGATAAAAATATATAAGCATTTCCCTTAATAAAATTGTTTGGAGCAGATACAACATGGAAGAAGTTTAGAAACTTTGTTATAATTACCTCAAATATTAAAGTTACTTTGAAATGTCTTAAATATAGCTGGAAGTTATTAAAATCTCAAATTCTGTGATCCTTGCTTAGACCCACTGTCTAAGGGAAAAGTGATAGTTTCAAAGAAATCACCTTTCCCAGGAGATTATTAATATATTTAATATATTGAAAAAGTAAGAGGCAGTTAGATACAAATAAAATTTTAAAAAATTAACTAAGTCATCACACTTGCTCACCTTTCTCTGAGTCAGGATATTTCCATTTAAAACAAAGTCAAACTTTGGTGCATCAGGTTTTTAAAAAACTGGACAAAAACTAATACTTATGGATTTCTTCTTATATACGGAGATCTGAACTACTATGCCTTTTCTTTAATCCTTCGTATAATCTTTGAATGTACATATTTTCATTATCATTTTGTTAATAAAATTAAAGCCACAATATGTTTAATGAATTGCCCCTATGACAGATAGCTGGTAGTGAATATCATGAATTAAAAAGTCATACATTTTACTTTCAAAGAACCTACAATTTCCATCATGCATCATGCATTTTTACTTTCTTTTTGCACTATCAAACATCATATTGATGTGCATTTTAAAAAATGAAAATAGGATAGGACTTCTGGGAAGGTCAGTTAAATGTCTATTTTTGAATTGTCTATATTGAGCCTAGAATAGCTTTTTTCACATTAGTCCTTCTTTTTAATCTGGATTTGCATGCACCTTTGCAAATAACTTGATAAATCTTTTAATATTTGATAAAATTGTGCTCAATGTTCAGACAACATATTGTGTGTGCCTGATCCCAAAAAAGTGATGTTAAATTAAAGTTCCCAAACTTGTTTGTGTTTAGATCATTGGGACCCATTGAGGATGATGAATGGATTGGATGTGGTGTCTTAAAAACACTGAACTGAACAAAATGTAAAATAATGTAGTCATTAAAAGCAGTTTCTGACATTGGACGTCTCTGTTTGTAGCTCCCATTTCTGCTATCCACCAACTGTGTGAACCGGCCGGTTATTTAACCCTATCTGAAATGTTATAACCCTATCTGAAATGTTATCACTCTATCTGAAAATGTGAATAACAGTAGTGCTTTCTTCAAACATTTTTTCTGAGTATCAAATAAGATAATGCTCTTAAAATCCTCATAAATTATTTAGCACAGTATACCCTTCCAATAAATTTAAAAAGTCTTACATTTTGATCTTATATAATGACTATATCTGCTGCTATGATCTGAATGTGTTCCCTCAAAATTCATATATTGAAATTCTAATGCCCAATATGATGGTATTGAAATGTTGTACCTTTGGAAAGTGATCAGGCCATGAGGGAAAGCCATCATAAATTTGATAAGACACTCCAGAGAGATCTCTTCCCATGTAAGGATACAACTAGAAGTCTGCAGTTTGGATGAAGGCCTTCATCAGATCATGCTGTCACCCTGAACTTGGATTTCCAGCCTCAGGAACAGTGAGAAATTAATTTCTATTGTTTTATAAAGCACCTCATCTGTGGTATTTTTGTTATGGCCACCAGAACAGAATAAGGCATACACCATGCCCAAATTTGAGTATTTAGAAACAATATATAATAAATAATGGTATGTTCAGTGCTACAAACTTAGCTTTGCTAATACAAAAATGGACTGTAAGCACTATTATTTTATACTGATTTTGCACACCATATTGAATATTGGAAGCTACCTAGGAAGAAGGGTGATGATATTGCTACTTCTGTCAAGAGCCAGAGGGTGACTAAGATTAGTGCTGCATGGACATTTCCCAAAATAATATAGTATTTAAAATAAAGAACAATGATAATATTGCAGGTGAATGTTTCTTGATAGACCTAATGTGAATTTTGAGGAACTGAGTTTCATAAGTAATGAGGTAGATGAGGAAGCGTTAATTCATTTATCTACGATGGTGGCACTAACCTGTATTGAGATTTTCTTTCAAAGAACAATAGTAAGTTTAGAAAAGTGCCTCCAAAATGTCCATAGTTCTCAGGGTTATCAAGATATAGACACAGAGAATTCGGAAGCTAAGGTGCTGGTTGTTTAGAAAAAAATATATAGATGTTAGGATTAAATGGCATAAGAGAACAGTGACTGGCAACGTAGAATCTAAGTTACGTAATTGATTAGCCACTTAGCCTAAACCTGGCATTGGCCAGCCAGTGTAAGTCTTGAGTCAGATGTAAAAGGAACTCACACAGTCCTACCCAAAACTCACATTTATCTTCCGGGAGAGATCAGGGATGTTAACTATGGCACAGTCTCTAGACAGACCAGTCAAATTATTTTACTGGTAAAATAACAGATAACACTGGCTAGACTGCTATCATATCTTGGTTATGCTTTTTTAAAATTCTACATAAGATAGCTTTTCATTCTTCCAGTTTTCAGCCTTTTTCTCTTAGGTGGTTTATCATGTGTTAGAATGTGTCAGCACAAATTAGACATAGACTGCTCTTCTCAGGAACATGATTATTAGATGAAAGTGTGTATCTCGGAGCCCATGTGAGCTGCTTGTGGGTGCTGAGTATTAACCTTATTAGGTTTGCTGAAGGTCGTGGTAGTTGAAAAGGATAACAGGTTCATGGATCCTGACTCAGCTGGGTGGAAATTCCATAAAGGTTCTCTTTGGAGGGAGCTGAGTATTATATTTGACATCAGAATAAACTTCTAAATAACCAGCATGTAGTGAGACAACCTTCTCAGACCCAGTTTATGGTACTTAATCTTCTTTTAACTTTTTTAAACAGCCTTACCACTGTCCATCAGAAGTAGGGCTTCCTTGTACTTTCCTCTTCTAAGTTTCTTTCATCAGAAATGAGGTGCTTATTCCTCATTATTCACTTATCACTAAGACTTAAGCAGATTAAAAGACTCATTGGCTCAAATGAGATTTATCTTACTTAGGAAGCCAGATGAATTAGTAGTAGGAAATTTAAGTGTCTATAATATATAATTATATAATGCATACATAGGTGTACATATAAGGTATGTGTATTTTGTGTGTGTCTGTGTTTGTGACTGTAAATGGTGGTCTATGTTCGGCCAATTACTTTACATAGCTATTTCAAAGTAGGCATTCCATAAAATCACATAGTTCATTTGATTCTCACTTCTTTTTTTTTTTCATGAAATGTAATTGCAATATATTTTTGTGGAAATTCCTAATTTACATCCATAATTCACAGAGAAACAGCAGCAGGTCTCCCTTAATTACCTATCCTATTCATTCAGGTTGTTTGATAAGCTGTCAACCATTGGATCAAAATTCCATTTACTTAAATGGTCTAGTCATTGTAGCAAAAAATAGTAAATACATTTTTATTCCTTGCCATGAACTGCATGTGCTATATTACGGTATTGTCAAAATAATTACTGTTTCTTCTATCTGGATCCTCTCTGTGGGAGAATTATATTTCCCCTCTCAGAGGTATCAGGCTTAGACATGTTATTGGCTTTGGGTATGAATGTCTAGAGAAGTGTCATGTGGAAATTGCAAGCAGAAGCCTTGACAGTCATTGAATGATATCACCCTGTTGTGTGCCTGGCAATATTCCAGAAATGGGTTACTCCTTTAGCCTAGTTTTGGAGTGAAGTGGATATTGAAAAGAGAATAGGCAGAATTAAACATCTGTTATTGCCCTGGCTGGTGTAGTTCAGTGGATTGAGTGGGGGCCTGCGAACCAAATGACCACGGTTCAATTCCCAGTCAGGGCACATGCCTGGGTTGCAGGCCAGTTTCTAGGAGGGAACGCATGAGAGGCAACCATACATTGATATTTCTCTCCCTCTCTCCTTTCCTTCCCCTCTAGAGACAAATAAATAAAAAATCTTTGAAAAAAAAACATCTGTTATTGTATGAGCCATCAATGTTTTTCCACCATAATGTGTTAGCCCATGATTTATAAATAAATGTCTTCCAAAATAACTTAATGTGAAGATGTAATTCAATATTTCTATTATACAAGCCCACAGGCATTAAGGATATAGCAAATCCAATAATATTATGTTCGTTCTAATATCAGAATTGAAGATGGTGGCTGAGTAGGTGGAAGCTGAGTCCACTTGCCCTTGCCCCCAACTCAGAGTCTCCAGTGATCTTCCAACAAATAGCCAGAGCAATCGACAAAACCTTAGCTGACATGAAGTTCTGAAGCCAAGGAGTGCAGAAGATGCTTCACAACAGGTGGTAAGATTTTTTAAGTTGAAGGGGAAATACCCCATGCATGGAGCCTGCAGCAGTGGAGAGACTAGGCAGAAATTTCAGTTTTGTGCCTCTTTTTGCTCACAGGGCAGAGGGCCCCAGTCCCACATAGGTCATCACCAAACCCTGGCTGAGAGTGACTTGGGAGGATATACAGAGTTGGGGAGATCCAGGCTACACACCCACACAGTGAGCAGCATATCCATAGTTGCAGGGCTAAATGTCGACCGGGAGAGTGCTGGAGGAAAAGGGATTCTATCTCCCAAAAAGATCAGGGGATTGCACCGGGATCAGGTGGAGGCGGGCTGTGGCCAGCCATGACTGTAAGAGACTTTGGCTTTTTAAAGACCAGATGGTGGTGTGTGCAGAGAACTGCACAGTGACACAACACTGCAATGGGAGCTGTGGT
>PVKM010017304.1:5117-26127 GCA_004027735.1 Carollia perspicillata
AAAAAAAAAAAAAATATATATATATATATATATATATATGGACCTAATGAAAAAACAGATTGAAGCTCCAGAAAAAAATACAACTAAGCAATGAAGAGATAGCCAAATATCAGATACACAGTTCAAAATACTGGTTATCAGGATGCTAACCAACTATCAACAACTGAACCTAAAAAAAAACAACTAAGCAAACAACTAGAACAGGAAGAGAATCACAGAAATGGAGATCACGTGGAGGTTAATCAGTGGGGAGGGGGGTGGAGAATGGAGGAAAAGGTACAAGGAATAAGAAGCATTAATCATAGGTACAAAAATAGACAGAGAGAATTTAAGAATAGTGTAGGAAATGGAGAAGCTAAAGAACATATATGTATGAGCAGTGGACATGAACTAAGGGTGGGTGGAATGTGGGTGGGAGGCGGTTGCAGGGCAAAGGGGAATAAAGGGGGGGGATGGGACAACCATCATTAATAGCATCATTAATAGCATAATGAAAAAAAAATACATTAAGAAAAAGGAGGCAGCCTCTAGAGGCAGCTGGCTTTGGATTTCGTCCCCAGCTCCTCCAATTCCAAGCTAACCTGGAGGAATTAAACAAGCTTTACTTTCTTCATCGGTAACGTGGGGCCAGTATTACTTCCCACTTCGCAGCATTGTTGGGAGATGAGAAATGCTGTGTTGACAGTACCCAACAGAGTACTTGGCACTTAGTAAACAACTTCTGGGTTGTAGCCTGTGTTTGCAGGTTTCCCTTTCTGTGGGTTTGCCTCTGTGTGGTGTCCTGGATAAAGCACCAGCTTTGGGGCAGCTGGACAAGGGTTTGAGTTTCTGCTCTGCCCCTCACCACCTGTACAATCTGGGGGAAAGTCTTTAATCTTGCAAAGATTGTTCTCATCAGTCAAATGGACATAATAATACCGCTTGCCTAGGAGAGCTGTGGTTAAGGCTGAACAGGCGATTGTATATAAAGTGCTCATATTACAGTGCCTAGCGTATACTAAGCACTCAATAAATGTTTGTTATAAATATTAACAAGGATCTGCAGTTTGGAATTCATGAAGGTTTGGGCTATATGTGGAATGGTATATATATATACCCGTCCTTCAAAATATATCAAAGAAATCCAGAAAGTCTAATCAACTTCAGGAACCCTGAGATTGTGCCAAATGCAGACTTATTTGCACTTATTGGGAAAACAAATTTCTAGAGTGCAAAAGGTGTGAAAGAAACCCATCTACTACAGCCCAGTTCTTTCTGAAATAAATACATAGGTCCAGTGTTGGGCAAATGCATAAACTCAAACCTGAGTTACTATGTATGAGCAACTCTAATGTGTGGAGCACAGAGGCGGACGCGGGGGAAATGAACACGGAGTCCAGTGACCCTGCAAAGCTACTTTTGTCGTCTGTGTCTAAAGCAGGAAGAGCTGCCAGCTCAGAGAGATTGCATAACCAGGGTCTCAGAGCTTGGAGGTGTCGGAGCTGGAACTCGAGCGGTCTAGCCCCAAAGCTCCGCGTTCACCAGGGCTGCCCCTGCGTAGCCCTGTACAAGAGCTCCCTCCTTTGTGTTTTTCAGCTGTCCTCAGACATGGGGCAAAGCAAGTGTCCCAGTGTGCTTTGTGCAGGAGGAAGCTGAGGTTCAGAGAGGTTGTAGAACTGCCATGTGCCCACGCAGCTGAGGGCAGAGCTGAGGCTCACCTGTCTTAACGACCCCCGCCCTGCTCTGCACCCGGAAACTGGAGGCTCCGGGTAGACAGAATCCACCTACAGACACGCCGAGGAGGGCATGAAGTAGAGCAAAGCTTATTCAAGAGTCCCTTAAAGAAGTTACATTTTCCATTATTGCTGTCTTACTGGCAACACGTGCCATCTTGAGAGGAGACTGAGAGACCCACGGCTGTGTTGTTGCCCTAAAGAAATCACAGAGGGCAGATTTCCCTGTGATGCCAAGACAGCTAGCCTGGGTCTGCGAGTACATATTTCTCACTATAAAGCAAACAAGCCGACTGGCAGAGCACTGTAGGGAAAATGACATCACTGCAGAATTTTAGGGCTAATCATTTAGCTGGATTAGCCCCAAAGTGCTGTGTCTAAACTCAGCATCCCTGCCTCTTTATGTACTCCAGATGAAACACATTAGCAGAAATATGGCAAGGGACACTCACAATACTCGGTTCTACACTCTCAGCAGTTTTTGCAAATCTGCAATTAGTCTAAAGGGCCTGGGTAAATTAGGCCTCTTGATAAATGAAGCACCTAGACAGGTCTCAGATTTATTGGAGCCCGCTGTCCCGCTGTCCAGAGCCCTTGTCAGCTCCTTGCAGAGTGGGGATTGCGAAGGGGGAAGGAAAGAGAACCGATTCAGGCCTGGAATTGCCACCAAATCTTTGAGAAGACTGTGCTTGAGGCTCCTGCCTCTTTGGCTTTAAAAGTCTGTGCCAGAAATGAAGTAGGTGAAGCAGGAAGCCTTTGCCAAAAAGTTCGTGTGTGGCAGAAGAGGCCCGTTCTCTCGCGGGGCTGTGGGGAGGCAGTGTGACGTCCCATCTGGGGCCACCCGGCCTCCTCCTGATTCTTGGAGTTGGCAGTGGGTGCTGAGGGGCACCCCTGCCGCCCCTCCTGGGGCTCTCACTCTGGTTTCCAGTGCTTAACCCATCACTTCTCCGAATCCAGTTTTCCACATGCTTCACACAATAGACCACATGGGCATTCGGACCATACGGAGAGGTTAAACACATTCCAGAAAAGACCTCCACCCCCAGGTGGATGCGTATGTGGGCAATGCCTGAAAGCAAACATCCAGGGGCCAGAAGGCTGTCAGGGGCTGTGGCTCAGCTAAAGGGGACATATGGGGAGGGGACGGCCTGGGCCTATTATCCTGATTTATGTCTCTGGATCACGGGAAGCGGTTCGCAGCCATATTGGGGTGACACCTGCTAACTTTGCTGCTGTTGCTGCCGAGGCTGCGGGTGCTGAAGTCAGCTGAACCGGGCCAGCCAAGGGGGCCAGCAGATGTGCAGATGTTTTTGGGGTGGCGAGAGTTATTTTTTGTTAAGTCTTTCTGATGTATTTATGTTTACAACATTTCCCTTCCTGATTCCTGAAGTAATGCATGTTTTGGAGCAGTGTGTACATAATCTGAATTTTTTAATTTAAAAAGTAGTAGCGCAATGCTGGCTCACACAGACAATCTAAAACCAAGTGGGGTGTGTGCGTGCGTCCCTCTCTCCGTCTCTCTCTTACAGTCTCAGGGTCTCTGTCACTCTCTCCTCTCAGGAAGCCAGCAGAGTGGGCTGCAGCCCTCTTACCCCTTGGCTCCGTTGCCCCAGTCGATGACTTTGTCCTTCACTTCCTAGCAGTCTGGGCACAGGGTCGACAGGCTAGGGAAGAGCCAGGAGCAGCCCAGGGTGTGAGCCTGCCACACCCCATTCAGGAAGTGCCTCCCTGAAGCGCTGCCCGCAGCCTGCTGTGATTCAGTGTCTCTGGTCTGCAGATCAGCTGGGCGATTCTCCTGTCAGCCTGCATTGATTTTCCTGTAGATTACATTACCTCCCATCACAAAAGAAAGTGTGCTCCTCACTCAGAGTGTCGGGGAGAAATGAATGGCAAACATTGTCCTGCCGGCAGTTTAGCAATCCCATCACAGGCCGCCTGTGCAGGCAGGGTGCTGACCTCCACCTCCCCACCCCACGGACACCCTCAGACCTTCCTCTTTGACTCAGTGAAAGTTTCCAGGCTGAGGAGGAGCATCAGATTCAACTGAGATGACGCAGGACACCAATTACACCCCGTTGAGATCCCTTTCTCTCCTAAGATCTTGTAAATTACAGAATTAAGAGGGTTTAGATGGGGGTTGGGGGAGATGGTAACACCAGATGTGTTCAGAATTTAGAATGTGCTTTCTCATATGTTAAAAAATATCCTTGGAATATCATCAAAGGGACTGAACTATTGTTATTCCTTTTAAAAGTTGCTTTCAGTATGGATAGGGATCTCGGATCTCTGGCTCATGTGTGCATGTGTGTGTGTGTGGTATCACAGGGGCCTCTCTTACCGTGTTAGGTTGGTGCCAGGTCCACCTTCTGAAACCCTGGTGTGCAGGGAAAGCCTTGCCCCTGTGGGCAGCTTTGGCACAGAGTCCTGGCACTGTGGATGCAGAGAGGCGTCAGCACTTTTTAAACAACAAACTAGCAGCAGAAGGCAGGCGCCAATCTCCAAAGTGGGCTTTGTGAGAGAGGTGAGGTCTGTGTCTGGCTGACAATCTGCCTGCAAAGGCTGGAGGAGGAAAAGGCACAAGACATTTGAAAAACAAGGCAGCATCTTCTCGCTTAGGGCACTGGGGCAGCCACACACACATACATCTGCACCCCGCTGAGCACAGGTTTCTGTGTACCCATGTGAGTGCAACAAAAGATAAGAGCAAACATTTTAATTGATAAGTTAACCAATATTCATTGAGCAACTACCACGTGCTAGCCTTCCATTTATCACGTAAATTTAATCCTCCAAACAAGGTTAATATCATCCCTGTTTCATTGATCAGAAACAGAGGCCTAGAGAGTGCATGTTGCTCTCTACATGGATGGACTTGTGAACCTCCACAATGTGTTGAAGTCCTAAGCCCCCGTACCTGTGAATGTGACCTTACATGGAAGTAAGGTCTTCGGAGATGATCAAGTTGAAATGAGGTCATTAGGGTGGGCCCTAATCCAGTGTGACAGATGCCTGAATAAAAAGGGAGAAATGGGACCAGAAGGAAGCTCACTCAAAGACACAGGGAGAAAACAGCCATTTGCGAGCCAATGACCAGTGACGATTGCTAGGAGACCACCAGAAGATCAGAGGGAGGCCTGGGCAGATTCTCCCCTCAACCCTCAGAAAAAACCAACTGCGCCAACAACTTGATCTTGAACGTCTGGCTTCCAGAACCGTGAGAAAATAAATGTATGTTGTTCATGCCACCTAGTCTGTGGCCATCCCAGGAAATGCACACACAAGGTCACACAGCAGGTCATCGGTATAGGCGGGTGTGTATCCTGGCCACAAGACCTGTTGCCCAGCGCAGGCTGTGCACTGCCTTTCTCCACAAAGAGGTCCACAGCAGCTGGGCTTGCTCAAGTGGGCTGGGGCTCTTGGAGAGGCTATGTGGGGGTGGGCTGGGCAGAGGCTGAATGGAGGCAGAAGTTATAAATCTAGTGTTTTATATTGTGCATACCTGAGCTTGAGAAATCTAAGAACCTGTTAATTTTACAATTATATTAAGGACCTTAACATGTTTATATCCTTTGACCCATTTCTAGAAGTCTATTCAAATAAAATAGTAGTAGCACAAATACCTATTTATGTAGAACTATTTATCCCAGTACTATTTACATCACAGGTAGAATGACCCACATCCCAGAAAGATATGAAATGCCGCATTTCTTTATTTTTCAAAGTGAAATTAAGTCTGATTGAAGCCAATACTTAACCCAGGGTGGTGAGAAGATCTCTCAATTCCTCCACCTAGAGCTGGGTTTGAGGACCCTGGCCAAGCCTTCCCAGCCAGGGTAGGCGGGGCCAGCCCCTTAGCCTCACAACAGGCCCTCTCTGAGGTCGCCCGCGGCCCCAGGCTCAGATGAGCCACAGTGCCATCGTGCATCAAAGTCCAACCCTTGACTTTCTTCCCCGTCTTGAGGGGGGCCAGCCTCTCTTCAATATCTGCAGCTTGCAGCCTTCATCCCTTGCCTCGGACAAAGTAGCCTGCAGGTGTCAGGGAACTTCCCTGTTGTGATACAAAGGCTCATACTCTCCCCCAAAGTCTTTTCTTTCCATCTGGGAGCAAAGTAAATCCTTTAAAATTTCTCTCTCTCTCTCTCTCTCTCTCTCACTCTGTCAGAGAGGGTGTAACTCAGCAGACACTGGGAAGGAGATGTTTCCTCTTTTCTCTGGATGACCACAGACAACAAAATGAAACAACAGCACTTGATCTTTAAACGACCAACCTCTGCCTCCCACGATACCAATGCCTAAATGCTCAATAATACAGGCTGGTTACATTAGTGATGATCCACACACACTTTAGGTATAACATTTTCATTAATGAGAATAGGAGAAAATGTTTACATTGTAATGTGAATGAAAACGTAGAACACTGTATTCATTTTCTCTGGTTGCATAACAAATCCCTAAAAACTTAGTCACTCAAAACAACACCCATTTGTTATCTCATGTCAGTTCTGGAGGTTCTGGTTTGAGTTTCCTGCTCGGGGTCTCGGGGTCTCGTAAGACTCAATTTAATGTGTTGGCAAGATGCGTTATGATCTGCAGCTGGGGTCTTCTTTTGAGGTCATTCAAGTTGTTGGCAGTGTGGTTGTAGGCCCAAGGTCCCTGTTTCCCTACTGGATGTTACTGGGGGGCTAATCTTAACTTCTGGAGGCTTCTAGCATTCTTTGCCACACATTTCGACTTTCAAAGCACCAAGGGAAGGCCCCCTTTCCTTCCAGTCCTTCTCATGCTCCGTCTTTCAGTCTCCAGGAGAAGCCCAGTCTCTTTTAAGGCTCACCTGATCAGGTCAGGCCCACCTGGGGTAACCTTTTCCTAGTCAGCTGTGCCAGGAAACATAACTTAACCAAGGCACGAATATCCCCTTATATTTACAGGTTCCTCCCACCCACACTCAAGGTGGGGAGGAGATTAGCCACAGGTGTAGGACACTGGAGGGTCACCTTAGAATTGTGTCTTATGGATATCACCACTATAAATAGCAAGATCTCAGCCTTGTAACATTTATGTGCTCAGAAAACACTGGTGTGCCATAGACCTCAATGCGAATAAGATCTTCCTGTGGGGTAGGGTTATGGATGCTTCTGTTTTTCTTTACGTTTTTCTGTTTTCTAAGCATTTTATAATTAGCATATGCATTAGTTTTATAATCAGGGAAAAGCCCCACATTATTTAGATAGTGAAACAACTGGCCTCATTCTAAAACAGTCATGCATGAATAACAAGTACTTGACATGTGGCATTCAGCTGTGTGGCTGAGTGGTTTGTTCCTTCAATGCATTCTTTCGCTTGTTCGGTAGCCGAGGAATAGTGGTGCAGTCAGTTTGCATTTTCTACAGGAGGGTGTGGTGATGGGGACACTCCATCTAGAATCTTCTTGGAATAGCTTCATACTTTTCAGCAAAAAGTGGCATTTCTGTTTGTAATTACTCCTGGGAAAAAATACCAAAGGCAAGTTGCTCAGACTGATTGAGAAATACTTTGCAACTTCTATTTTCCCACCACTGCCCCGATAGTTTGAAAATTTTTAGGTTTTCAAATTTCCCGTTGTCTTTGTTAGCAGAAAATACCAGCTTCTCATAAATAACCAAAATGAAGCAACAGAACTCTTGGCTTAAATTCACTTTTCAGCCTGACATGTCGGAAGGAGCCTAATGCCAAAGCTCTCTCTCGACACAGAAGTGCGGGCCTGGGAGACCTAGCAACGCAAATGAACCAGAAAGCCTTATGGTGGGGATCCCGTTCGCTAACATTAGAAAGAGGAATTGCTCAAGGAGGACAATCTCGACATGTGGCAGCGTCACCGGGGGCATATTGCCTGGCCATCTCCAGCATTCTGTGCTGGTGACAAGTCCAGGGCTCGGATCAGAAATGAAGAGACTGAAATTGGTGGGGTTGTGCAGAAAACCAGACAAGGCTGTCCGGGACCAGAGGTGATGTTGGCATGACTTGTCTGTGGGGTGGCCTCCCCTTCTCCCTCTGCCAGCCCCTCCCTCTCCCCACCCCTGCTCAAGCGCTGGCCCTGGGACCCACCTGCTCTCAGTAAGAAAGATTTAGGGTGTTGGTTTGTTGTGGATGCTCTCAAGGGTGCTTGCATTTTAATATGGAGTTGGAAAAGGTGGAAAAGTCTTGAAAGAACCAGGAAGAATTTGCTGATAGTGGAAAGGACCAGGGAGGCCCTACTCCACGTCCTCCAAGTCATCTCCTTCCAACAGTCTGCACAGTTACTGTACGGTTCTTGCACAGTGTTGTCCTGGCTCAGGGACAGACCCCCAGGGCTCTCCAACCCCTCAGCCTTAACTGGGAGTGACACCTGAAGGCAGCCCTCTGAGGCGCCCCTGATGAAGGGGGAAGAAACTCTTCTTTCTGGGATTGGATGTGGCTGAAATTGAGTCACTGTTAACTTTAAAAACTGATCGGTGTTTAATACATACAACCTTACAAATTATGAGGCATAAGAAATACGTAGATAATCATGAAACTGCTACCTAAGTGCAGATAAGAAACCCCGGTGTCCTTCCTGTCATCGGCTCCTTCCCATCCTCCCCCCCCTCACTGGGCAAGTGGCCACTGTCCGAGAGCTGCTTCTGTTATATTTAAGTCCCTTATTCCTGCTTCTTCATCATAGTTTTAGCCCATAACCACATGTTACTCAGTTTTGCTTACTGTTTCACCTTCACGTCAGTGCTATCACGCCGCAGGTGCGCTTCTGCGACTTGCTGGTTTTATTCCACACCAGGTGTTTGGGTTTCAGCCGCACAGGCCTGCAGCTTCGGTCCATTCGTCCTCGCTCCATTGTACTCCATTGCATGGATATACCAGAAGTTATCGCCTGGTCTCTTATTGAGGGAGCGACATTAGCTTTTAAATGGTTTGGTTCACCACAGAATTTAGGGTGGTGTTCACTCAAATAGGGGTAAAGCTGAGGTCTGGTCAGGTAGGACTATCTGTTTAGGCAGAAGAAAGTAAGAAAGAAACATTTCGAGGTACCAGGTGTGGTTCCAACTCTCCCAGCAGTTTCCTGAGAATATTATTTCACCATCCTCAGAAACACATTTTTCATAAAACGAAAGAGTTGGATGAATTTTGGGTTTCCGCCCAAGGCAACCCTTTAATTCAATGAGCCATTCGCTCACTTAACACATAGCGAGCACCTGCTTTTTGCTCTGTTGCTAAAATTTAGTAGGAAACAAAACAGATATGTTCTTTGCCATCACAGAGCTTTCAGACTCAGAAGGTGTTAGAGGAAAGAGGAGTAGGCCCAAACTAAGTTGTCGTTGCTTTTTAAATCACCCAGACATAACCATCTTTAGTGTTGTGAACAACACAGAGAAATGGACCTTTTTACTGGTGAATAGAATAATAGGAACAACAACAATAGTTCATACTCATTGAACTTTTGCTATGTTAAGGTGGTTTTTCAGACTGCAAACTGCAGTAAGTACTGTGCCGGGAGCACACCGGGCCGAGGATACAGAGCTGGAGTGGTCTCCTTACGATGGAGCGGGCCGAAGGCCTCCCAGCGGACAGGCCTGCAAGCTCAGAGGGGCCAGCCGCACTGGCATGAGAAAGAGCGTTCCAGACGCAGCGAGCTGCACGTGCAAACCCTCCAGGTAGCATAAGAACTTCCTATGTCCCAGGGCCTGCGGCCATTGTGTGAGGGAGTGTGGCTCCAGGTGAGCCCCGGACGCATCTGCGATGAGGGTTTTGATTTTATTCTGTGTGTAAAGGGAAGGCGTTGCAAGCATTTATTGGCAGGGGAATGGCATGGCCAGACTTGTGTTTTTAGAAAAATTACTGTGACTGGTGTGAAGAAAATGACGGAGGCGGCCGGCCTGGAAAGAGGCTCTGGTGGGAGGTGGCAGGGTTCTCAGACTGCAGAAGCTGAGGTGGAGACGAGGGAGACGGGAATGTACGAGGTTCCTTGATAGTGTGGAGCCCAGAAAGAGGCATTGTCGCAATTTGTTTTTAACGAGAAACACAGTCCACATCAGGGATCAAAGGGGACATAATCAGACTCTAATTCACCGACTAGAGAAGAGAAAGTTCGGAGAAGAGAGGGCTGGGCAGGTGAGGAAGTGGTAATCATGGAACTGGGCAGACCCTGCTTGCATCTCCCGCCCTCCTCCCCTCCCACCTTCTAATTGTTTTATCCTCAGAGCATCTTTAAAAATCCGTTTGGCTTGAAGACGACCTTTCCTACCAGACGCAGCAGACAGGAACCACTTCCCTGTCTTCCAGAGGAGAGACAGCTTCCTCACGGGGCACCACAGCACACCTGGGCTGTGACGGCGTCCCCACCAGCACCTCCCACTCCTCCCAGTCCTTCCTGCGGGAAGTGCCCGGACGCTGTTCTGTCAGGCTCAGCCTTGGCATAGACTTTACATCTCCCTAACAATATAGTGCCCGCTTAAAGTACCGTAAAACATGACCGAGTGGGGACTCTCGTGTCTGTTTAGTATGCTTTAAAATTCTTTAATTTGCTGTACCACAATAACTTGCACTTTAATAAAAGCAATCTCTCGTCTTAATAGCCACACAATAAAGACTTATTTATAAGAGGCAGTGTGCAGGCCTGAGCCATCCAGGTGTGCCCCAGATTCCAAGCCCTCGGAGGTCTGCAGGGACTGCGGGGACCAAACAGCCCCCCTCCCCCAATGCTGCCATTGCGCGTCCCAGCTCGAGGGCTGCCGCCAGCCCCAGGCTTCGGGCCCTGCACAGCACGCTCTCAGCGCGCTGATTTATTCCAGTATTACATTTAATTGTTTCCTTCTTGTTGAAGCCCTAACATGCGATGCTTGTAAATCTGACCCGAATCCTCCATATGGCGCTCTGGTTTTCCATTTTCAAATGCATTCGCCCTGGAATAATGACTGTGGTATAACTCAATTTGAGTTCTGCTGCTGGGGACTTTATTACATAATGCTTTCTAATTGACCCTCATAGTTTAATAAGACAGAACATTTCACCAGAACATTGACAAAAGTTATTAATTTTCACTTCAGCAGAGACCCATGTCCCAATTAAATCCCCTGAGAATGCCTGACTGACTGACTGACCTCATTATGGCTAATGCTTATTAGTCCTTCGGAGAGGATAGCATCACACACTGTTAAAATGCCTAAATGAGCACATACAACCGTCCAACGTGATTACAATTTACATACATGACTAATTTTACTCCCCTAATCTTTGTCTGGTGCAATGAATGTGGTATGCCGCTGTCATATCTCGGGATCAGCCGTTCGGGACTTGGAAGGTGTAGTAAAAATGCCCAGCAAGCATACTCCACTACCCCAGGTAAACTGGGCGTGCCTTTCTGGGGCACTTTCAAGTGAGGGGGCGTCTTTCAGTACGGAAAGCGACTTGGGCCCAGTCCTCCTTTAATATGGAACAACTAGTATTCATTTGGTGTTTCTGGTTTGTTTTGTTTTTAGACAATTTGGAAGGAAAGAAGAGAAAGAACTAGAGAGAAAGAAAGAAAAACTACCATCATCAGCAGCAGACAATTATTCCAGCCTTCCTGCTTGGGCAGCTCATACTCCCGGAAGTAGATCTTTCTTCCCGAGGTCTAGGTGTATTTTTTTTGCACATTTTCTCTCAGCTTTCATTCCACAGGACACGATGGGTAGCAGCTTGCAGTCACCACACCTGCCTTGTTTCGTCAGCCGCCCTGCTTCGCCAATGACAGGACCACCTACTCTATCCAGTCCCCTCCTGTGGGAGAATCAGCTGGACAGTCAGCCGGATGAAAAACGTGCATTTGCCCATGCTGGTAAAATTGAAGGCTTGGAGCGGTGAGAAATTGAAAGCAAAGAAGCCTCACGGTATCTGAGGCTTTGGATTGTTATTTGACCTTTCTTTTCCTGGTCTACAAAACAGTGTTTATCTTTTAGGCAGTCTGACCACGGCTGAGTGTCGGCTTTTCCTGTGCATTGTACTCATTCCCCCTGGGCTGTGTGATTTGACACATGACAACAATCTAACAGCGGAGATCAAACTTCTCCTCAGACTCTCTGCAATGTGACAAGTAATGTGTATTGACACAGCAAAGTGCACTCTGGAAATATGAGTGGTTGGGCGTGCACCCGGCCTCCTTGCTCAGCTAGAGATATCTTAAATCATAGGCTTCAGTTGCCCACAAAGATAAAGCCCAAATTTAAATAATGATAACCAGCTGGAAGCTGTAATTCATTGAAATCTTCTCTCTCTCTCTCTTTCTCTCTCTCCCTGCTTTGGGTAGTGTCATATGGAAAGCAGGAATTTGTAGGAAAAACAATAGTAAAAAATAACAAAGGAAAAAGGCAAAGGCAAAAGAAATTAAACCGAACTTCCCCAGGGTGCACATGAACGCGCTACACGTTCTTCTCAATCCCCTATTCCACAAGTGTACCCGGGCCATCCTTTGTATCAGGCCCCATGGACGAGACCCTCGCCCCCATGAAGCTTATCGTCCAATAGGCAATATCGTCAAAACTGAAATGCAGCCATATAGGCTGATCACTTCAACTGATGACAAAGGTTATGGGAACCCAAAGAAGAGCATTTAACCCATATTTGGGGGAGGGCAGGATTAAAGTAGTCCTAGAAGGGCTTCCTAGAGAAGGAAACACGTAATTGAGACCCAAATGGTTAAGCAGGAGATGGCTAGGCAAATCAGGGAGGAGAGGTCGAGCTCCAGCGTCAGTTCTTTCTCTCCTTCATTCATTAAACCAGTGAGCACTTAGCTCTAGTATATGCAGCGTGCTGTACCGGCTCTCTTTCGCACCTGATGCTGAAGAGTGCCTCCTGGTGGTAACCCAAGATGTGGCAGCCTCTTCAATGAGAAGATTCAACAGGGGAATCAGGGAATGGAGCGTCCTCATTGTACTTTTCTGGAGTAAATGATTGAGAGGAGCACACTGTGGAAAAGTGAACTCATTCACCCCCAAAAAGGAATTTCAAAAACACCACCGTCAGAGGAGAATCATTAAGAGCAATGTCAGCTGACGGAGAGGAAATATTTATTTTGATGAGAGGAGGTGTTGGTTCAGAGATGTTGCTGAAGAGATGGCTGCTAAGCTCTGAGTGTGGTTTTGGTGTTTCGACCTTATCGTACATCCTTCCCTCTATTGGGACCTCCTGCTGTTGTGCCGCAGCCATCTCAGACTGGCTCTCAAGAGCCAATTGTGCCTCTTTCCAACTCCAGGTTCAGCTGCATCATGCTGGTAGCTTGACTTTGGTCTTGCTGGGAGTATTTATACCACAGGAATTGGTAAACTCTGCAAGCCAGAGCTTGCCTTCCCCAGCCACCCCCACCCCCAGGGAGCCTTTTGTTAAACACTGATCGTACCCCCACTGTCTGTACTCAAGGATTACTAGCTCTGTGGAAAAACATAGCATTGCTGTTATCGGAAGCCTGGCAAGTGCTCAATATCATGAAACAAACCTCCGGTAAAACTAAACTAGCTGCATGTCTGGGGACCCTGCCTTCATTACAGAGCAGTCTTAGGACCTTTATGATCATAGTGTCTGTAGAGAGGGAAAGAGAGACTTCTAAGGCTGTTTAGAAGATTCCGAGTGAGCTTCCTGAAGCAACTGCACAGATGAACTACTGAAATGAGTGAGCTGGGAGGCTGGCCAGGCTGCTGTGCCGCGAGGGGGAAGTCCTGCAGTCTGGGGTAGGCTGAGTTTGAGGGGCTCGACATGAGACGGGGTGTCCTGCGGGCAGCTGGGAAGGCTGGCTGGCTTTCAGAAGAGAGGCTGACGGAGTTCTGAAGCAGAGCGCTAGATGTTATCGGAGAAGAGATGGTGGCTAGATCCATGGGGGTGGATGGCATCACTTTGGAAATGGATGCATGATGAGAAGAGAAGTGAGGGGGGATTCTGGGAGCACTGGCAGGCAGGCCACGGAAGGGCCTCAGGGGAGGGCACGGGAGGGGCTGGAGAAGAGCGAGGGAAGGATTGCACGAGAGGTGGGAGGAGGGTTCACCGAGGCGGGAGGAGGATTCACCGAGGCGGGGTCCCAGGAGCCAAGGGCAGAGACAGGTTTTAGAAAGAAAGAGCAGTCTGCCGCAATAGAGTTGTCACGTCGGATGAGGGATGAAAATTAGCCTATGGATTCGGCAATTAGAATGTCAGTTTTTCTACTGAAACTGCTCCAGCTGAGGTCACTAATGAAGCCAGAGAAATAGAATGATTTTCCCAAAGTGGACTCCTTAGTAACGAGTCTAGCGTTAGAAATGGAGGTGCGTGGCTCCCCACTAAGTGCTCTTTCTCTTCTATTACACATGCATTTGGGCCGCCCCAAATCACAGAACCGTGTTTTCATTTTAGAGGAGCAGCTTTGGGGGGTAATTTATGGTCAGATGCAAACAACTTCCAGCTGTCTTTATTAAGCAAGGTTTAAGTAGATTCATTTTATCCTCAAATTAAAGTATCTTCTTAACTAACATTCCGATGCGCCGAGATCTCCTAATAAAGAAGGAAGCAAGTCACGGAGAGGAGCACAGTCAAGACGAGCATCCTCCACTTGCGTGCAAGCCGCCCCTGGCTCTCCGTCTGGCTGGAGACGGGCCTTCATTTCTCATCCCGTGCCTGCCCCACAGCGAGAGGTCAAAAGGACAGAAGTCTGGGGTGTTCACTGGCATACAAGTGCTGCTTCTTTAACCTCAAGTGAGGAGGAGCCCTCTCAGGCATAGGCCCATTCTGAGTGGACCTCCTGTATCCATCGTGAAGACCAGAAACACCCAGGTACACGTCCCCAGCAGGTGTTATTTTAGGCAAAAGCTCTGGCTCCGTTTCCAGAGCAAGGCACATAAAGATCACAGAATGCATAAAAGCCATTTCTGGGAGCATGAGAGACCTGGGGTTCAGAGGGACGCAAGGGAGTCCATTTTGAAATTCTTGAGGCTGAGCTGAGTCCGAATTTTTTGTCTTCGTGGCCAAGAGCAGAGGTCAGAAAAGTGAAACTTGGAGGCACAAAGGTGTCACAACCTCACTGTATTTAAACCACCAGATCCCCCAGGCGATCCCACGCCTCGCAGTACTGAGGTTAGAGCATCAGGTGTACTGGCAGAAACCGTCTTACAAAGCATTCTGTCCCTGAGAACAGAAAGTAAATCAAATAAAACCCCCAGGGCTGTGAAACTCTCCCGTCGCCACCCCTGCTCCAGGATGACAGGGGGTGAGTCAGGGGCTTGGATATATAACTGGCAGTTGGCGGAGAAACCTGGTGGGTTTGCTGGGGGGGACACTGCAATCCATAAAGGAAATATGGTCTAAACAGGGCAAGAGGTTTTTGTTGTTGTTGTTTTCCCGGAGCAAATGAGTGCTGATGTTCTCTCCCACGGAAGAAAGCTGCTACAGATCTGGAGACAATTTTTCTATGATGGACAAGGCAGTGAGGGCTTCTGGCTGATTAAAGGAAGTAGCTACCATTCACCATCTCTCAGAAGAGGGAGCATAAAGAAGGAAATGCAGCCAAAATAAACAGATGGCTGGATCGGCTGGGGGAGGCTGTCATGAGCAGACACACAGGTAGCACAGGCCCCAGGCAACCACACAAAACCATTAAGAGGAGCCAAAACTCAGCAAAGAGTTCTCGAACCCTGGGAAACTGCACGTGCTCTGCCTCAGGGGGAGGTCGCCTTGGAATTGTCACCGGTCCAAAGGTAGGGAGTGTGTATGAGCAGGAGGAACCCGGCAAGCAAGCAATCCCGGTCATCGGGGAGGACTGAGGAACGATGGGACTGGAGTGAAGGGAGGAGTGAGCTAAGTCAGCATAAACTCAGGGCCCGTCCGGTGCGTGGAAGATCTGGCGGCAGCTGGTGTGGTACGCCAAATGGCAGGCCGCTTCCTGAACCAACTCAGAGCCACTGAGGCAACTCTGCAAAATGACAACACCTTCTAGGTAACAGGCCCTAAGACACAGTTCTACCTCTGAGGACCTTGTGGTCTGGGGAGTAGAATGTTTTTAAACAGATCAATCACACCACAATGTAATGGTTATGAACAGAGACCTAAAGGATTATGAGGGCAGGAGCTGTCGGGGAAGGCTTCAGAGAGAAGGCAGCATGTAAGGCAGGTAACGAAGACTGAGCAAGCAATGACTGAGTCGGGAAGGAAAACTTGCCCCAGAAAGCTGTAGCTGGTGAAGTTAGTTAAGGCTCAGGTTACAGAGCAAAGAATCTAGTTCAACTAGCTGAACTTGAGAGGGGTGTTACTACAGAAGTACAACACACAATTCTGCAGAAAAATAAGAGGCAATCAGTGCTGTTGGGCTTCATGTAGCTGGCACTAGGAAATCATGAACCGATGTAAATCCCCACATGGGCCCAAGGACTGCGGCCACACTGTGTACCTGCCCCACTCCCCTCTCTCTCTGCCTTTCCGAGTCCATCTCTCTGTTTCCTTGCGTTCTTGGAATCCCATACCTTTGCCTCACAGGGGGCCCTGACTTGCTCTCATGTCAACTTCAGGGCCAGTACTCTACAACCTTTCAGGTTAAGTGCCCGTCATCCTGTGGGCCCACCTGACTCAGTCTCTCAGTGTTCTCATTCCAAAGCCCACGACAGAGTCCCACTGGCCCAGATTAATGTCTACTTGTGGACTGGTCCCTGGGAGTCAAAGGGAGCAATGCTATAAAAAATGATTTATAGCGTTACCCTTTGGAGGTGTGAGTGGGTGTGCCTAGAGAGGCGATGACTGGCATATGTACTATGGTGAGTTCACTCATTGAAACACCGCGGAAATACCAGAAATCTGCCATAAACGGCCAGGATGGACTATTGGCTTCTCCTCTGTGCTCCTGTTACCCCCACTGCTAACCCTCATCTTAACACCAAAAACATTATCATTAAAATGTATCATCCTGTGGATCCCTTCTTTGCCAGAATGTAAATTCTAAAATAAGGGTAAACACTCGAATCATGTTTCTCACTGTAAGTCTAGAAGATAGGATAGTACCTGGCATATGTAAGGCTAAATAAACTTTATATTGATTGTTGTATCTGCCGTCACCTTCATCCTCTATTTTTCACTCCCCGCAGTCACCTGCTACCTGCAGCTTCCTGTGGCAGGAGAGAGATGGACTGGAGTGGGGATGCTGTTTAAGTTGATAATGAAGAATAGAGGTTCTGCTGGACTATAGCAGAACTGGGTCCTGCTTGGATCCAAAGTCCACACGTGTGCAGTGGGACTCTTTACCTATGACTACTGTGGTATGCTCATCCTAGGTCCTTTTGCAGGTGACCGAGAAGCGCTTGCAGGAGGCCTTATTCTAAGGAGATGGGATTGGATAGACAGCGTGGCCTCAGTGTCAAAGGGGCAGACATTGTCTGCATTTACCTGGCCCAAGCTGCGTAGATGGACTCCTACGCAGGAGCCTGAGGGTCAGGGGAGGGGAGCGGGAAGTAAAAATGATATCCCCTCCTTCCCTTAAAGCTCTGCAAGACCAAGGCAACATGTGGACAAAGTGTAATTGGGAAGGAAGCCATCTTCTACCCAATCACAGTGTGGCTTTGAGATACTGAGAGCTGCAGTCTTGGCCACGGCAGAACAAGTGTCTGGCAGCAGCTAGATAACGGTGGCACCAGTCAGTGTCGTAATACGCAGAAGTGGCAGCAGTGCTTGTGGGCAGAGAGACGTCCAGAAGGTAGACAGTGGCTAAGGTCCCCAGCAGGATCCCATCCACACCTGACTGTCCTTGTTAGTGGGCACACGGGATATACCCGATTACCTGGGCAAGCCCTTGATGGGAGTCCAGATCCTGCCAGTATGTGCAGAATACCACCATAGAGCATTCCCCTTGTACCTACAGGCAGCTGGACTTGGGAAGACTTGAGCGACATGTAAATCAAGGCACCTCCCTCCCTCTTGACCTGCAGCCCAGTGTCTGGGGGAGCTGCTCATTCCAGCAGGAATCAGGCTCTCTTAGAAGGACATGCAGGATATCCAGAAGGAACAAAAGTTGTCAGCTCCTACCAAGAAAATCCAAGGGCACTAAAGAGATTGGAAAGAACAGCCACCGATGGAAGAGTGTAATCAGAGAGGCATGAATAGAAACTGCCCAGAGAAAATACATGCTCCCTAGCAACATGAAGCACAGAAAATAGGCCAAACAAATAGCTCTATAAAGGATGTGCTAGTGCAAGGGGAAGTAATCAAAACCAGGAAAGCGAGAAAGTATGAAAAAAATCAAACAGCGATTCAGCTAGAGAAATTATAGTACAAAGTTAAGAAAGTGCAAAAACACGATAAGGAAAGCCAAGGTGAGGAATGAAAAGAAGATTGCGAGAGAGGCTAAGATAAATAATAAGGCATTTTTCAAGTACAGAAGGAGCAAGAGGTCAGTACAAGAGTCAATAGGGCCTCTAAAAGCTGGCAGAGGTAATTTATTGACAGAACATGAAGACATTGCTAAAAATATTAAAAGGCTTGTTTCTTTCCCCTCTTTGCCTCTCTTTTCACATAGGAAGATGGGGACATATGCCAGAACAGACATAAATTTCCCAGGAGTGGAGAAAAGACATATTGAAGGAAATCAGGATCGTGTCAGCACAGGTGATCGAGAAATTAGGACGTCAGAAAAATTGCGGAACGTCTAGAGCCAGGCCAGAGCCTCCTGGAACGAGGGACTTGGAGGCCGGGCAGGTCCAAGGCCAGGGGACGGAGGTGGGCGAGGGGCTGCAGGATGGGAAGCAGCTCCAGGCTCTGCCTTTAAGCCCATCTTGTGGTTGCTTTTTAATCTCCGATAGATGGAACAGATTCAGGTTTGAGTAGGACGTTTATGCTCCAAACTCTTGGCATCTAATGATCCCTGATGGGTGCTTGTTTTTAAGAGTGCCCAGCATGACCCAAGTTTGGGGCAAAAGTTCGTTTTCTTTCCCTTAAGACTCCAGACCAGAGGAACCAGACCTGGGTTGAAAATAGGGGCAAAAATGAAGACGCGTGGGTTTGCTTCTCTGTTTAAACTCATCAGCCTTATTTGAAATGTATTCCATTACATTTCTGACCTGTAGTGATCATGATTGGGTCATACAGCAATTAAAGAGAAAAACTTCATTCTTGTACTTCCAAAGATATTGTTGCTGAGAGAAAAAATAAGTGGAACCAGGAGCTACTCTCACTTTGTCCTAATACACTAGTCCAAGGGGAGGGAAGTAAAATTGAATGTCGCCACTGCTGATTGAGAACCTCGTGGTCTCAAGGCATCACCAAAATGAATAGTACCTGGTCCTTGTCCTTCACAAACTCACGGCCTCTGCTCCAAATCTCACCATTTCAAAATGCACTATCTACTGGTCAGGAGATAAGCCCTTTTGGCGATTCACAGCAAGAAGTAAAGCAGAAGTGATCACACTTCATCTAGGATTACTAGACCCTCGCAGATGAACATTTTTTTCAAGTCCGCAAGCATTGGGATGTTTATTAGGGTGTGCACTGGAGTCCAGGATGGAGTGACACAGGGCAAGAACACAGTGGTGCACTCAGGCGGCCCTGCACGAAAGCCCGGCTTGTCTGTTCACTAGCTGTGCAATCCTGGTGAGATACTTAGTGTCTCAGTTTCCCCATCTGTACAGTGGATCTAATAATGCTTTCCTTGTGGAGTTGCTACCAGAACAAAACGGGAGCTTGGCTCTTGCAGGTGCACCATAATTACACCTTTCTCCTTTTAACTGGAGAAATGAAAACTTAGGCAGCCGAATGATTAAAATTTACAATTTGTTGGTATCTTCCTGATAATACCAGCTTGACATTTTAAAACTGATACCTACAATCTGTTTTATGTCTCTCTCTCTTCAGAGAGAATAGCTCCTTGTTTTCTAGCGCAGTCCTCTGATTTCCCTGGTCGCACGCACCTGAGCCAGTCCGGTACCTGTAGGTCTCAGTGACCGAACAGACCCTGCCCTGCTCGTACTGCAGGAAACAGCCCTCCTAAAATCCTCCTCATTTAGTTCTGGAGTTTCTAAGTTTAGTCACGGTGAAGTTCATTGAGGGCCTGCTGTGTGCTACGGAGAATAAAGTGGTGACAAACGGAGGTAGGCCCCGGCCTCACGGAAGCTGGGCTTGAATTTCAGAGTCACATCACACAGATGTTTCTTTGGAATCTTTTGCCCTTTGCAATCATTTGACTGCATTGTCTTGCAAGTGCGTTAGGAGTGGTCCCGCCAGAACCTGAAGTAGGGAACTTGTCCTAGGCAGGGAGGTCAGGTTGAGTTACCGTGGGCTGAGTGGAAGGCCCGACACAACTGAAGGGGGAAGGAGGTGCAGTCTGGGTAGAAGAACAAAAGAAGCAAATGCCCACGGTGGGAGTGGAGACAGAGGCAGGGCTCCCAGTGTCAAGGGCCTGGTGTCTGTGGTAAGGAGTTTTGTACTTAACAGCAATGAAGACCTTCTCAAGGTTTGTGTAGGGAAGCAATATGATTACATTAGCATTTTGGAACGATCACTAACGTTGGAACCTGGAGAGGAGATATGTAAACCTATTAGAGGGAATTGCAGGTGTCCTGAAAGAGTGAATGGTAGCCTGGACAGGGTGCTAATAGAAGTTGTGATGGGAAGGATTTGATAGATTTTTAGGTAAAAATCTATCAAATAAAATCAACAGAGGCTTAAAGATGGCTCGTATCAAGTCAGGGTATGGTGGTGAAGGGGATGGTGTGTTGAAAGGGAAGGAGAGTCTAGGGAGATTGCCAGGCTTCTACCTTGCGAAACAGGTACGAGTGGGAGGCAGGTGAGCTGGGAACCACTGAGAGGCATCTGGTCTTTGGGACATGGGAGGGCCATGAACTCTGTTTTGGGTGGTGACCTTGAGGTTGCCTTTGAGAAAGTCAAGAAGAATGAAGATTTAGATGTGTGGGTCTGGAGCTCAGAGAAGTCTGCCTGGAACCATGAGTTTTATTATCAGGGGAGGTCTTTGGAAACAGACCCTGAGATGAGGGGTAGTGTGCAAGTTCCCTGGTGAGGCTGCGCTCCAGGAAGCAGAGGAAGGGAAGAACAGGTGAGCCTTCATGTGACCTTGGGCGAATCCTTGAAGAGGGCAGGCGGCAGCCTGATCTCTGAGGGGAATTCTGAGAAAGTTAAACTTCATAGCTTCCCCAACCCACAGAGAAGAGACCTCACTGGCTGGGGACACAAACCCCCAGGCATTTCCCACTCTTTGCCTCACAGGGCAGTACTCCCCACCCCCTCCTCCAGGAGCCGCAGGTGCAGCAAGAGCAAACCACAGCTGGCAAGGGGTGGGGTGGGACACAGGAACTCTAAAAAGG
>PVKM010017305.1:0-26022 GCA_004027735.1 Carollia perspicillata
CTCCTCCCGGGCTTGGTGGGGGCCATTGTGGGCCTGAGGCCTCAGACCCTGGGCTTCCTCAGCAAGACAGAGCTGAGCCACCTGGTCATGGATAGGCAGTGTGGTGGCAGTGTGGTGGTCCACACAGGGGACATCTGTGCCCTGTGTGTCCTTCCCATAAATCTCGCTACTACACCACAAATCCAGTCCTATGCATGTGTCCTTCAAATGTGTTCCCTGAGATACCATGGAAGAATCCTAGTTTCCTCCGACGATACCACCTCCATTCACTCATAAAATGTCATTTATTTAACATTCAAAACGTCCCTCATTCATCTACTAACTACTGTCCTTTTTTTCCCCCAGAAACTCTGGGAAGCCACAGTAGCCTCCCACTGTTCTCTCTACCTCGCATCTTTTCCTATTCTAGGTCTGTGTTCCCAGAACGTAGAGCTGGCTGCCAGATTAATTTCCTGAAGCCCATAACTTATTATACCACTTCATTGTTCAAAAGTATTTAATGTCTCCCCATTGCCTATAGAACGATGGCCATATCTCTTCATCATTCTTGTGGGCTCTGAACCCAAAAACCTATTGCAATGGTTTTCTCATTATTTGGCATTATATAGCACAGACACTCATCCTACTGAACTCCAAGCTATTTTGAATTCAAAGTGAAATTTTCCTGTCGGTGTGCATTTTCTCCTGCTGTTCTTTTTGTCTGGAATATCTTTGTATTTTTTTCCCCTTAAACTGTAATGCAAACTCTTCCTTCTCTCTAACTCAAATGTCACATTTAATGTGAACTTTAATTTACATTTCTAAACTGAAAATACAGACTCTTCCTTTGAATTCCCCTGTGCCTCAAACCTCACTCATTCTAGCGCCTAGCTCTAGTTTGTATTATAATCAGTCTCTATTTCTGTATACATTATTCAAAAATGTATTACAATTTCTTATGTTTATATATGATATCCTGAGAGCTTGAAGAAAATACAACTTACAAATTTGCTTTATTCCTTTGAATCCCAAGCCAAAATTCTTGTGCATGTAATCAGTCAGTATTTAGTGAGAAACTGGACTAATCAAGCAGGTGAACTTGTAACTACACGGTATACCAAATAGTTTCACTGAATGCAAAGATAATGAATTTGCCTCCGTTTTTATACGTCAGACAAAACACAGAAGTCCACTCCTCCATACTCACTCTGCTAGGGTTTCTCATCATGGGTTCTGGAAGGAAAGTCGCATCAACCAAGAACCTAAGAGTTTTGACCTCAGCCCTTTGCTACACAGCTGCCTGGGTGAAGTCCAAGACCACATTCCAAGCTGACTGAAATCTCTCCTAACAGAACGGCCACCCCACACCAGTGGCTGTCAGGAGCATAATGTCTGATGTCCCTGAGTCAAACCCATTATTTCATTATGGCTTAATCAAATTTGTGTCTTTCACACATACCACATACACTGGCCCACATTGCTGTCTCAATTTGGAGACTATAGGCCTGTTTTCTGTTTTTGTTTTTTGTTTGTATTTTTTTTAATGGGAAGAAAAGTGATTAGTATTCAGCAAGGCAGATATTAACACATTCCAAGAGGATACCTTCCCTCATTTGGAACTAGAAAACTTGATGGGGATTTGCTTTGGAGTTTGTGTTATACATTTGCACCCTCGGCTCCCCACACCTTAAGTCCTGGGGAGCAGAGATGTGTATACACAGACCGGTAAAGGGGGAAGGAGAGTTGGAAGGTTAGTTTGTGCAATAGGGAGGTGTAGATACAGTACTAGGGTGGATCCTTGCAGGTAATTTTCCCCCTAAATAGCTTAGATTCCTTTTCAGTCAGTGGGGGAGCTTATTGTCCTTGGTCTTATGTTTTCTTTCTCTTTCTATCTGTGTCACGAGAGACTGAACAAAATTCTGGAATTATTGGAAATGTTCCAGGTATTGTCACTCCTCCTCAAGGTTGGATTTTATCCTAGTCCAGAGACTAGTGGGCATTTTCATCTCGGGAACCTTGGACGATAGCAACAGGTCCCCTGCAGGCTTCTGTCCTGCCTCTATCTTGTCCTTCCTTTCTCTCTCCCTCCCTTCTTTCTGTCAGAATTTGTGTTCCCTTCAGATGTACCTAATACTTTGCTGTTCACATGGTACATAAAATGAAAGAGACACCCTTGGATTTTAAAAAAAATACAGCCTAGAAGGGAAAAATAACCTCCTAGCTAATTACCTGCTAAAAACAAGTTACAATTAGGCTGCCGGCATCTCAGATGAAGGTGTTGTCTAAGAAACAGTCCCCAGGGACTTGAGCTTGTTTACTAAGTGAGAACAACAGGAGACCATGAGAGCTCACGGTTTCTCTCCAGTTGAGGTCACATCAAGATCACTTGGAATGTATATACACATGTGTGATATTGGCATATATGATATTTGGAATACGTATGCATATTAAATATGACTACATAGGTGTGGAGTCACATACTTCTACATGCACATGCAGTTTCATGTATATATGTAGTGTGTGTGTATGTACAAGCTAAGTAGCATATCTGGGTAAATAATACCATCAGATAAGAGCTGCATTTGCAATTAATACTCTTATGGTAAACTGCATTTTAAAATGCCATATCTTTAAAAGCCTATTATGGTAACAAATCACCTATGGTGATAGGTGTTTTCTCCTATAAAAAGTGGAGTTGCTGTTAGATAGGATGGATAACAAACCAAGGCAGGGAGGGGGCGGGAGACACGTCTCACCCTCTGACTCAGCAGTCCCAAGCCCGGTCCGATAATATTGCCAAGTGTTCCAACAGCACAGGGAACACCAGGCTAACATGGGAGGAGGGCAGCCCTGGAAATTCTATAGATCGTTTTCATTTTCTGGGAAACAAAGCCTTTGAAACTGTGCTTTCACCCCAAGGCCTGAAAGACCAGAAAGGGCCCACAGAGCCCAACAGAAGTAGCCCATTAACACCTTTGGGCATTCATGCCACCACCTGTGCCACCGAAAGCTGGCACCACCTTTACTTGTCAGTGAATATGTAACCCTTCACACTGTCCCGCCAATCATCTAAGTCCTCAGAACAAAAGACTCTCGGCCTTGGCACTCCCGGCTTTCTGGCTGTCCTACCTTTGGTCACAGCTGTCCTGCTTTGTCCTGAACCTTTGCCTTTCACCTGCCCCTCCCCCCACCTTAGGTAGGCCTGGTCTCTTCCACCAGAATGGAGGATCACCAATAAACCCTGCTTGCACACGAATAGACTCACCGATCTGTAACTCTTTACTGCAATGATAAGAACCGAGTTTCTGGGAGTTTTTCCCATAACATTGCCATTGATAACAGAAAGCCTCTAACTCTATTTCCAATTACAGAGGATCCTGGGAGGGAATGCACCATTAAAATGTATGTTAGAATCCTGCATTTTAATTTTCAAAAATAGGCAGATGCTGACACTGTTAGTAAGTTCAAAGAATTTTTATGCCGTGATGAGTAGGACTTCCTGAACAGCCTTTGCTTCTTTGTCAGTTTTTCTAATTTTTTTTTAAAAAGCTTGATTTCGTATGTGACAACATTTAAGCTCACACGAGTCAACATATTTTCTTTTTCCTATTCTAATTTAACTTGCTTTCTGGGTCGTTGATGACAAGAGTCCGATCAACATTCCTCTTGTCCCATAATGTCTTACATCTTTCACAAATTTTGGTCATATTCAAGTATTGCCAGTAGAGTAAAGTATTCCTAACATACACACACACACTGTACTTCCAGAGTCCACATGACACATCACAGGGATTTGGGACTATCCTGCCTGCATCTTTTGTCACCTCCTTATTGTTAGCAATGATTAGTCAATGCAAATAGGTCTTCCTTCATTGTCTCCACAGGCTTCTCACAAGCCAGGATGTCTATGAAGTAAAATGACCTCACTCAGAGAGGATCTACCGTTTCATCCGAGGCATGTCACGGCATCATCAATATACAATTCAATTTCTTTTTACATCATTTTTGTTTATATTTAACTAAAATTTTTATATTTTACAATGACAAATGTTTTATCATATTCATATTAATATATTTGCTTATATTTTGTTTAAACTTTGTGTTATTCTTATAAAATACCAATTACACTGGATTTCCTAATTCAATGTGTTTCAATTCCAAAGTCTTTTGTGGCTCTTGAAAATTTAAGCAAGGAGACTGTGACCCTAACATATGTAACCAAATCATGCTAGGATTTGCCAAAATTGATACATCATCACACTGGAATCCGCTGCTGTGGCCAAGATTGTTACTCTCCTTATATAACATAATTTCCTTTTATGATTTTATATTCACTCTTCTATTTTTTCTTAACTAATGCAATTAGTTTGTTTTTAATTGTCAGAAAAAGGAATTTAATTTTTCCTCTAATTGAGCTTAAGGTTTTTTATAAATTCAACATATTACTTTCCAAATAGGCATCTGCTTGACTAATTCAATTTATGTTGTGTATATTATAGGACAGGTGTTCCCCTGACTACTGGTACAGAGAAGAAAATCTTTATCAAACAGGGAAATTATTTAATTTGTTCTCATATTTTAGTAGAATCTTAGCAAAATTATGTTTCATTAAACCCAACATATATTTACTTATCTCTCACTCTAAAAAGTTGCTAAAATTTTTGAAGACAAAAAACTAATTACATTTGGGTTTTTGAAGTTACCAATTGGAATTACGCTATTACTGTACATTAATTTTTTATTATATATATTTTACAATATATTTTATATTTGAGCAAGTGTTTCCCTTGGCATAATAATGGTTGTTATTAATTATTACACTTAAAATGCCATCAAAATCAAAATACTGATTTTTAACATAAACCCTTTTTAATATATAATTATGAATATGTGTGTGGCCTTAAAACCAATTAAACTTGAAACGTGCTTCACCCACATTAACCTCTCTGATTAGCCTTCTCCAATATACAGGGTTGGGCAAAAGTGGATTTACAATTGTTCAGGTGGAAAATAATATAAAAATTAATAAAAAGCAGTACAAGAATAAACTGTGTTCCGTGTACTCACAACTGTAAACCTACTTTTGCCCCATGCTGTATTTTTACCGTAATCATTTTGCAATAATACTGAAAGTTTGACACTTCAAAGAGAAAAATCAAGATTTGATTGGCCCAACTAACTTTTCAAAAGTCTTTGACTAAGAATCATAGAATTCACAATTTGTTTTAATCCCCAAATAGAATTAAATGCCACTAAAGCCACGTGAGTGGGATATTTAAAAATGTATTCATTTTTGTACAAACGTGTATAAGTACATACATACATACATCTGAGTATATGTATCTACTTAACTTTTTTAACTAACGCATATGATAAGTAACAATACTTTTTTTTAAATTCCTGGTTAACAGTATGTATCATAACCATGATTTCAATTACATTCTTTGAGATACATCAGATATTTAAATACTTTTATTCCTTACTAAGGACAAATCCAAACTCTCTACTTAGGACTGTGTACTGCAAATTCTAAAATTCTAGGTGTTGCCTTAACATCTCTGAGCCTCTTGAAGCCCAGAAGACACAGCCAAGTGCCCTCTGCTCCCTCCAGGGCTGCTCCCCACTCAACAGGATGGTCTGTCCACTCAGCCAGTCCCCCAGCAGCCAGAGGACCTGCATCCCACTTGCTCCTCAACCAAATGGGTTTCACTCCCCTGCTTGCTCACAAAATGATGTAAGCCAACTGATTGTATCCTCCAGAGGAAACCAGCGGTCACGGTCACCTCCTCTTCTTGTTACTATAAAGCTCAACTCTCCAGTGATCCTGCTCCTAAGTAGAAACCCACATGGCCCCACACATTAGGTGGTGTCCGCTTCACGTGGGCTATGAGGGTGTGTGATAAATAGGCTATTACCAGGGCCATCTGTCCAGTGAACAGGGGTGTGTGTTTGACTGTTCCATGGAATCTAGGGTGGGAGATCACTCCTTCACCGATGGAATGAATATGATCAAACAGACTGATAGTTAAGCCCCCAACAATCTTTGAAAACTTAAGCCTGAGTACAGAACCACCTCACCTTTATAAAGAAGCAAGGCACAGGCTCACAGGTCCTCCGAAGACTCTTCCCTCCTCTGGCACACCTATGGGAGGGTTCCCATGCCTGGGCAGTCCCAGTACAGAGTAGATGTTCAAAGTCTGACATTTCTACACTGTGACACACAAATGCAAGATGCTTCATCTGAAAAAATGCAATATAGTTGATATTAATTATCTGTCATAACCATAAAAATCATCCCCTTGAAGGACTCATTGACTATTTGAGTTGGAGCCAATCAGGTAGTGTGAGAACTCTCTGAAGGCGGCCTGGGTGTGCTGTCAGGCTGTCTGGGATTGAAAGGGACCGCTTGATTTATGGGGCTGCTGGCTGTGCCAGCCGAATAGTGGGGGATGTACAAAATGATGACTAATTCATTTTAGAATAATCAATCAGGAGCCATTTTCTCTTCCTATAGCAATTTGTGTTATAGGGGTTGAGGAAAATAAATAAAAGAAATCTGCCAACCCAATGAATCTTCTCTACAAAGGTTAAAAAGAAAGAAACCATTTTATTATCAAATAAACATGAAACTAGACTGGAACGCACACACACACACATCAGGAAATCTGATAAAGGGACTGCAGACACAGAAAGCAATCTCATCCTTTTCTATCCTTGCCAGATGGGTGCCACCCATCGTGTACATGTTCTCATAACATCAAGTATGACAAGTGGGCAACACCATTAGGTACAGATAGTTCATTCTAGGCTCACTTGGCAAGAAGGTGGCCACCTTTCTGACCTAATTGTCTTTACCCAAAGGAAAAATAAAATGTCTCCTATCTCACGGAAAGCAGGTTGTTATGACTTGGAACCAGGTGCCTAGGTTAGACCCTTACAGAGACAGGCAGAATGGGGTGATATGTTCCTCGATGTCTACATGTCAAAGAGATGGCTCCAAGGCCTTTAAGACAAAGCACTCCTGGGTTATAAAACAAGCAAGAGGCGTATTTAGCTTTTTGAAAAGGGTTACATACACCTTTAAGGGATAGAAAAATAATTTAGTTGCCCATTTTCTAAAGAAAATCTGAGCAAATGGAAGGCTGGAAATTCTCTTTCCCCTTTGTCACCAGGGAAAATTCTATATTTTAAAATTGTGCTCACCTTTGTATAGGGTGAATGATGATATGAGTTCTTTTTCCCACATCCTAAGTATAGTAGAGAGGAATGCTTTATTTTTTTTATAGTAGATGGCAGAGGAGGGCACACAATTAACGTGGTTTCCAATCAGATAAGACAGGTGACAAATTCCCCCTCACCACCTGGGAATTGTTATCTGCTTTCCCAAGGTATTATTTCTACCAACTCTGAACTTGGTAAGAGCCTGAAGGTGCAGTTTCAGTCTAATTGTGAATATCTCCGGATAATACTAATCCAAAGCAACTCACTATGTAACTGAAATCTAGCCATTGTTTTAAGAAGGTTAGTCTAGATCATGCTGCAGTATAAACTAACGCTGAAATCCTAGTAGCTGAAAACTGCTTAGTTTCTTATAGGTCATGTTTCATTTCCATGGCAGGTTGGCTCCGGGCATCAGTTCTATGTGGGCACTCAGGGACTCAGCATGACGGAGACCTGTTTGCAATATGTGGTCTCCTTATTTGTGAGTCAGAGGGATAGCAAAAGCATCATATGTCTGCTCTTCAACTGCATACCTTATACGTGAACGCATCACTTCTGACCATGGGCCATTGCCCGGCACTTGCCACATGACCCCACCCGACTCCTGGCTGAGCAATATGACAGCCCCAGCGTTGGATCTGTCCAGTCCCCTCTCACGTGCCTTGCTCCCAGGAAAAGAGCCACCTAGCCTTGTTCAGCATCTGGCCTGTATACAACGAATGCTTGAGCGGGATGAGGGAGAAAGGTCCCAGCCTCTTATTCCAGTTGCAATATCTCCAAGAATTAATCACAGCTCCAGAGCCTCACAGGATGACTGAGGCCTTGGAGCACCTTCTCTGTCAGCCCACTCACCCCTTCACCTAGGGAATCAATCCCGAGAGCATTTCCTAGCAAATTTTGTGCAAGCAAATCTTTGAGGCAGCGTTTGTTCTCCAGGGAGCTTGACCTGAGGGCCCTGATCTACATTATAATCACCAGAATACTTGTTAAAAATGCAAATGACGGGCCCTTACCACAGGCCTGTGGAATTAATATCGAGGGGTGGAAGGCTGGAATCTGCATTATTAAAAATCATCCCAGAGAATTATTTTCCTCATTCACGTGACACTAACAATGACAGCTGTAATTACTTTGATTATATACAAAAGTGCATAGTTGAAGGGGGTGGGGAGGTGCTCAGAGGATTAACAACCTTCGGCAGGCTCTTCTGTCAAAATCATTTATGTGAAAATAGAAAAGTGTTCACAAGTGAACACCACAAGGAATAAACAAGGTACTTGCAGAAACAAAGCTTTTAAATCCACGGACAGGGTGTGTCGGACTGGTATCATTTCCATGAGCCAAATTAGTACACATTAGAATAATTTTATATCTCACATCCCTGATGCCTGACATGTCCCATGGCAGTCCCTTCTTTTTTTTCAGTGAGCTTTGCGAATTGTCACCGAGTGGCCAAACTGCCCCTGCTGAGCTGAGAGTCAACCCGGGTTTCGAAGCCATTCCTTTGCTCCGAAATGGACATCATCAAAGTGGGTATATAATTCAAGTCTTTCACATTGGAGGTACGTTAGTTCTTCCATCCTTCTTCTTGTTCAGATCTAAATGGAAACTCTAAATGTTCCTCTTCTATCAAGAATTAATCCCCTAGCCCTGGCTGGTGTAGCTCAGTGGACTGAGTGTGGGCTACAAACCAAAGGGTTGCCAGTTCGATTCCTAGACAGGGCACATGCCTGGGTTGCGTGCCAGGTCTCCAGTAGGGGGTGCATGAAAGGCAACCACACATAGATATTTCTCTTCTTTCCCTAACCCTCACTCTAAAAATAAATAAATAAATTCTTTAAAAAAAAGAATTAATCCCCTAATTTAGTCAATAGCATTGCAATAACTATATACGGTGCCAGGTGGGTACTAGAAATATCAGGGGAAGTACTTTGTAAAGTACAGGATCTGGCACAAATAACACCCCTTTTTAAACAAAATCATAAGCATTTAATTCTGTAACATAACAATATCACACTGAAGCACACTATATGACATTTTAGGTGAAATATTCAAATTAAAACTAAATTATCACACCCATAGTATTACCCTACCAACTACACTCAAGCAGGCCTTACTTCTGCTGGACCCTGTATACATTGTCTAACTATTACTCTGTACACTGGAAACTAATACAAAATAATACTGAAAGTAAACTGTAGTTAAAAAATGAAAATAAAAATATTTTTAATAACTGACTTTTTAATGACATGCACAAGAAAATGATAGAATCGAGAATTAAAAGATGTAGGCAGAAAACAAAAAGAATTAACCCCTTAGGCATTGCCTTGCTAAGACCTGTATTATGAAGCAAGAAGAAAAATGCATCACATAAGCTCCAAAATGAATGGACATGACTACATAAAGACCCACACTAGTGGCACAGTCTGTTTGTCACCATTATCATTGCTCTAACCCCACCTGGCTGAGTCCAGGGACCACGGAGGGATTTGAAGTCTTCCCCTCGAACACTAACACAAGGTCAAGTGACTCCCCATGGCACCATAACGCCAAATTTAAAGCCAACAAATCACCTGTTTCCATTTGAAAGTTTTATATTTGCTCATTGATTTGGGGGTTAATTTTGACTCTAATGTTATGTTAACTTATTATTTTCTCGATCACCGTGTTTTCTGGAGTCCCCTTAAACTGTGGTTCTGAGGTGCTCACTTCTCTCCCGTGGTTCATGCTTACCCCAGCCCTTTGGGGACGGATGACAGCTTTCAGACACGGGCTCTCACCTGTTCCTGCGCAGGAGCGCCCTGTAATTTCTGGCGTTGGCCTGGTTCACAAGCCACGGTGGAGTAGCAGACAGAGCACTGAACTGTGGGGGGAGAACCCGGGTAACAGTGTCAGCTCTGCAACTTTTTAGATATGTGAACTTGGAAAACCATACACTCATATACATTTAGGGTTTTTTTTAATGTATTAAATGGGAATAATTAGAGCTTGTTTATTACCCTCACAGTGTTCTTGGAGAATTGTATGAGCTAATGTGTGTGAAAGCATTCTGAGATATAGATATAGGTAGATAGATATAGATACCGATGGATATAGATAGGTAGATGTAATACAGATATAGATAGATATAGCTATAGATGTAGATGTAGATATAGACACAGGCATAGCTTAAATAATGGCTCTGAAGTCGTGATTGTTTTATACCACAATGTGTGGAACATGTTTGATGGACGTGTGACCGGAAACAGTGCATTCCTGCTACATGTCCAGCAGCTGCTAACTGAAATGTCTTTCGCCTCATCTTCGTTGTTTTTCCCTCCTTCAAATCCCTAACTCTCATGTCCTTGGACCAATGAAAGCTGAGATTCGGGTGGCAGTGCCAGAGCCGAGTTTCGGGGAGCGCACTTCCGGAACCATGGATGCCACCCCCGAAGCTGTCAGAAAAGTTGGCTGGGGCGGGCGACGTGTGTAGGAAGCACTCCCCGCGGCTCGGACACGCCCACTGTTTTGGAAGAATGGGACCGGACTGGAAAGGGAAGAAGGGGAAGAATCCACCTGCCCTCTGTTTCTCCTGAGCCAGAACTTCGATTTTGTTGTTAAGAATTTTCATAAAATTACTCTCTGCCTTTACTGTGCAATTATTCATTTCCCAGCCACATCTTGTATCTTCTATTTGTTCAGCTTTATTGAGATATAATTAACAAATAAAACTGTAAGATATTGAAAGTACACAACATAAGGATTTAATATATGTATATACTTTTATAGGATTCCCCGTTTTATTTTTATTATCCTGTGATTTAATGGTCTATTTTTTTTCCTGTTAAAATTCGTGTTACTCAAAAATCACCTAAACCACTTGAGTAAAAGTAATTGTTCCTGGCTTCTCTCTAGAAATAAGAACCTTTCTCAGAAACACCTAAACTAATTACAATAAAGCCATTTCTGCACCCCAGTTTGGGTCGTGCAGTTAATAGAGTAAGGTTTTTAAAAGTTCATAGCAGTAGTTGTGCACACCTACAACTTAATTTGCTGTTATTCATCAATGCTTAATCAAAGTCTAGTTTTGCTGAATGTGTTTATTCCATAAGTGTTTAAATTCTCACTGACAAGATGAGCAGGTTAAACAAGGAAAGTTAAACACAAGCTATTATGTTTCTTTCCTCCACCCGAATCCACTGAAACTAAATGCAAATACATGAACAACAGAGACATAACCCCATAAAACAAGGGAAATGAAGAAATTGAAAGTTTAGATTTTGAAGTATCAGTTATAGCTCTCTCTTCTAACTGCAGTTCAGAATCTTGAGAGACAGTTACAGGATGGGGATCAGCTTTCTTACAGGGAAAAAAGAAAAGGAACCAAAAGCTACGTTGGAGGAGAGCTTTCAGGAATGCAATGAAAAGAGCTCGCTCAGTCTCTCAAGTAGAAATGGGCCCTGACTGCAGGTTGACACAGAGGGTGGACCCAGCTCCGGGATACTCACCAGGTCCCCTAGACCACAGACAGGAAGTATGGCAAGAGGAGGGAGCTGAGCCACACCCCCATCGGATAACTCACATCCACTTCCGAGGGGAAGAGTGAGGTCATCCTCAGGGGAACAGTGCTGTAACTGTAACCGGAAGGACCCGCTGAGGAAACACTGACCCCGGCAGTATGTTGTCTTAGTGTTACTATAAAACAGTCAGTCGCAGTGCCAGGGAGTCTCCCCATCAGCCAAGACTATGGCAGTGGGAGGCTCTCACACTGAGTGTGGAAAGCAAGAAATATCAATGGAGAAGGCCTGAATGTGTGAAAAGCTGGCAAGACAACTGGATAAATTAGAGGTGGGGTTAGGAGAGGGCAGGCACATGGGCCACAGAAGTCAAAATGATGCAGGGCGAGGTGCTGGACCAAAGAGGCCTGCCAGTCCAGCCAGGGGAAAGGAGGGATCGGTTGGGAGGTGGACCAGCCCGCAGCACACAAAAGTTTGGGGAGTTGACCAGTCATTTTGAGAAAGCACCTGGTCCATCCCACACCCAGGATGATGTAATCCCAGGGGAACAAAGGAGCTCTCTCCTGCTCATGACCTGCATTTGCACGGTGCACTTGCCTGTTCTCTCCATGGGCTACATGGCCTTAGTAGCTACATGGCCCATGACCTCCAGGAGGGAGAGTTGTACTTGCTCTTGCCTACTGGTGATGCACTCACCAGTGCATTTGCAAGCTCTCTCACCTGGGAACATGAGCCATGTAGCTCCAGCAACCTCATGGCCAATGGCTATGCAAGTTCCACACATAGGCTCCAGGGGGGAACCTGAAATAGACAACAGCAGGGAAAAAGCTAAGCTACCTGGACAGGAACGAATACAACTTGGCAGCTGCCTGTGGACTCTGAAGGACTTGACTATAAAATGAAGCAGGGACTCTGGACTCTTGCTTTTGTCTTGACCTTTCTAAGGATGGTTAGCAGAAAGAGGGGATGGTCTTTGAGACAGGCATCTGCCATTCTCCCGAATAAAACCTCCGAATGGACACCCCCGAATAAAACCTCTTTTCTTCTGCAGCAGCGTCTGCCTCACGAGTTTGGCTTTTGTGGCTACAGGCAGTTTTTGTTCGATTACAGTTTTGTTCAGTTACATTAGCTCTAAATCATTGGGTTTAACTCTGATCTGACATCTTTCAGAAGATGACTTTGTCCCTCATGGTAGGAAATTGATGGAGAGTCAAAACAGCCCTGCCTCTGCCTTTCATGAGGCAGATCCATCAAAACCAATCTTTCTAAGATATGGGTGAATGATTAGATTTTGCTCACAGAAGGCTCTGAAATGGGTCAGGAGAGTACTTTAAATACACGAAATGCACATTAACTCCAAGACCACTTTATCTTCAGGCTGAAATTTCACTCCCTATTCTGTTTCCAAACCATACCCCGCCATATGGCCAATATCATCAAAGTATTAAAGGTGTTTCTGGCATAAAAAGCCAGCCACATAAAAATGTCCCATATTTGAACATAAATGCCATCTCCTATCAAATTCTAAAGGAGTAGTGAAAGTCCAAAGATTGAATTCCCATGTACTAACCATTTTTCTCTCAAAGGGACACGGTCTTGAACTGCAGTGCCAAAGAGAAATAAATTTGGATTTCCGTTGTTTAAACATAATTGAAACCAATCAGATGTTAATGTGGGTTTCTAGCACATTCTGTGTCCAGTGACATCACGTTGATAAAAGCATCCAAAGTATGGAAATCATCAAATGCTATCAATCTGAGTTTTGTGTTTGTTTTTCCTCTACAACAGCGAGTTGTCCAGCTCACAATTAATGGATAAAACGACATTATGATCTGCACGTGAATTTTCTCGCTGGAAGGGACTCCCCCTTTTTGGAGGGGGCGGACTGCACGATGCTGTCTTCATTGTGAAAGCACCGGACAGACGCAAGGTTTTGAAAATACTTCTTTATAGCTAGTTCCTGTTGTTCCTAGCTATAAGTGAGGAGACAGATGAAATTGTTCTCTTCCACAGCGGGAGAGTGGAATGTCTTTTGGAAACAACAGTCGCAGGCTGGCAGGTTCCCCCGGGCAGTGAGGGAGAACCAAGAGAGGAACCCTGAGAGGGGTTATGGTGAAGACCTCACTCCCACCCGCCTGGCGTTTTTACACACTCCTGGAGTTCAGCGCTTCTCCTCTCCTTGAACTGGTCTTCTTCCACAGCTTCCTCTGGTTCATTTCCCCCATGCTGAAGCGCTTCAAAGAGCCACAATAATTGAGATTTCTTTGGCTGCCTTAAAAATGTGCTCCCGTGCGGGCATCAGTGGTCTCCTCTGGGGCTTTAATCAGCTGTGATATTGCCGCTCATAAGAAAAGGTGTCCGAATCAAATCGGACAATTAGGAGATCAAAATATCAGAGACTTCTAGAACCCTGTGGAAAAAATACCTAGTGCAGCTGTCACGGCATTTGTTCCACAGATCATTAGTTTTGATAAACATCGAAAGGAAGAGGGGATGCTGAGTAAAACGAAGTTAATTACTCCAGAGGGTATTTTACAGGGTTGTATACACAAAACACAGAGTTCAGTCTTGAATTACTATTTATCAATCATTGTATTATTTTCCATACAAACAATTGGAAACCTGCTTTTGCCCCACCCCGTGTATTGTCAAAAAGCCTCAACACATACAATTTTGCTGTATAAATTAAAGTTGAAGACTTTATGAATTGCACCCCCCTTCTGCATATTGTGTGAATAAGAGTTGTATTCTGCCAGGGTGTTGAAAAACGATGTTTCTATATCATCATGCGGCTGCTGCCACAATGCAGAATGTTATGCTGCATTTAATGTATTGGAAAAAACGTGTTTCAAACACTACATAGACAGACGGCCTCTCCTCTGGATCTGGGCCTTATTTTTAGATTAATGGTTGGCACACCCTGGTGTGCGTGGGCATGCACATTTGCGTGTGTCCAGGTTGAGGACAGGCAGGTGATATGTACGTCCCACTTCCATCTTCCATATATAATTGGAAATGGACCATGCATTCACAGGCTGTGTGCGGCCGCAGTGCACTCATACAGGGCAGTTCCTATACAGTAGAAGGATGTACTAATTTTCTCATTGGTTCTTTGATCTCTTTGATCTTTGCACGTTCTGGAATCTATGGTTGTCTGGAGAGTTATAGTGGGTTCTACACAGAAAGCATGTAAAATATCTTATCTAGTGGTTATCACATTTTATCTTCTAAGAAAATCCTCCTCCATGTTTTTATTTCTCAAATGAAGCCTTAAGCAGAAGTTCATTTCGTGAAACTGATAAGGGAACTGCCTCCTTGAAGCAAAACCGAGGTCCCCATTCCCACCAAACTCCGGCAGCTTCAAGCTCCTTACCCACCCACCTTCCCTGCCTCTCCCTGGGGTGCCCAGGGGGGCCACTTACAATCTACAGATCTAGAAAAAATCACATTTTAGGCATGGAGAAATTGAAACTTTATGAGGCAAAGAAATAAATAGGGAGTTTAAAAAATTTTTTTTCTTTATTGGTTGCTTTTGCTCCTGTGTATTCGCAAATACTCGGAGGTAGGGGGTCCAGCGGACAAGGTCTTTTGACTCAGGTCACTGGCTCAGGCAGCCTTCCCCTCCCCTCTGCTGGACTGGAGTCAAAGCAGAAGTGTTTCCAACTGCAGGCCTCTGGCCTCCCCGTCCTGGAGCATTTACTGAGAACACTTATCCTTGTGAATTCTTTCTCAGCCCCTTGGAGATGTAAATCTGTTGAAAAGCCTCCTGCCAGTTTTCGATTAGGAAATGTCTTTCTCCAAAACCTGGGAGCCATCTCTTTGAAGAGCCTGACTTCAGGCTTCTCACTCCAGGTTGTGAAAGGATCTCTTGTCGTGAAAAAAAAAATTTTTTTTAAAGTTTACTTTCTCTTTGGGAAAAGCCAGTTAGCAAACACACTGGCCTAAGAGACTTTCCTCGCCCCAGCTCTTAAAGCCCTCCGGCCAGTTGGGTTTAGAGGAATGAAATTTGGACCCAGCCCTTCACCTCTTGCCTCCGTTGCAGTAAGCTTGATCCTGCTACTTCACTTGAAACTTTTATTTCTTTGTATTTATTCTGTATTGGTTTTGGGTGTACAGCTTAGTGATTAAACAACCATATACTTCACATAGTGCTCCCCTCGATAGTTTCAGTACCCCAGCTGGCACCAATACATAGTTATCACAATATTATCGATTTTATTTCCTATGCTTTGCTTACTTCCCAGTGACTATTTTGTAACCACCAATTTGTGCTTCCTAGTCCCTTTACCTCACTCCACCTACCCTGCCCCACTCTGGCATTCACCAGTCCTCTCTCTGTTTTGTCTGTTCGTTTATTTTGGTCTTTAGATTCCTATCTGAGAGCTCTATAAAATTAGGTCTATAAAATGGGGATTCTAAAAGTACCTAATTTCAAAGTTGCTCTGATGCGCAAATGAAATAACATTTGAAATGTCTTTAACACAGTGCCTGGCTCATGGTAAGCACGAGCAATTATAATAATAATAAATGCTGTTGTTGCAACACTTAATTATCGGTGAGGACATTGAACTGGCATTTTTTTTCTATCTTGAAATGGCCAGGTAGTCTACCATAAAAATCCGATTATCATAATTCTCTCTTCATCGCAGTGTTAACATCTCAAGGTGCATTATGCAATTAAGTAAATTCCTCACTATTTAGGAACATTTAGCTACCTTGTGAATTAATCTTTTCACCTTTCATGTTAGACTTTGCCCACACATGGCTCTTTCACAGACGATTATCACTTCCTCTGTTCGGGTTCTGTCTGCCAGCTTATTAACTCCTCCCCAGAGGAGACCAAGGAAAGGGAAAAAGATACAACCCCAGACTCAACTGCCAGCTCCGCTTTTGAGTAAAGTGATTCCAAGAAATGTCATGGTCGAGGGTCCTGTCTCCTGACACATTTCTAGCTTTCTCGCTCCTGACTAGTCCAGTTGGCTCTAGATCACTGATAAGAAAACTTTTAGTTCACGTTGTTTTATTTGGGAGTTGTATTGTTTTTCTTCTGACTTCTGCTCACTTGAAATGTATTCATTCCTAAAGCCAGGTGATTTGGGGAATTGGATAATTTATCTCTAAAGTAAACCAAGCACCAGAGGTTGAATAAATATGCCTGTTTAATGAGTTCTTCCCAACTGGGCCTAATGGAACACACATAAAGGGCTGCTTTTCAGCGTCGCCTCAGTTCAAACCTTTTGCTTGCTTCCACTTTTGAAAAACCATAATAATGCATAGATAGGCTTTATATGACTTTCTGAAAACTGCATTTCAGTGATAACATTTTATATTTGTTGAAAGTTTTAAAAACAGTCTCTTCAGGACCCATTTATGCTTTGATGTTTTTTATTGTTTCAAGGCCTGTTAGAAATGCTGCCACCCAGCAGGTGTTGCGTGTAGGTTAATCAGGTCTGCCAACTTCCACCTGCAAAGCGCTGCGACGCTCTCTGTCCCCCATCTTTGCTTTAACTTCTTACGAGGGTTTCAGTGAAAAAGGTTGCCTGTCAGAGATTAGGACTGAAGAGTAAGTAATCTATTTTACCTTCACTATTCTTTTTTTCTGCCTTTGGAAATATTAAAAATATATCAAAGAAGTATTTTCCGTCACCGTTTTGCCTTTTCATCCTTTCTGGTCGGACATATTAAAGTACATTCCTGTTGGTTGTGCTGGTATGGTTTTAACATTCACATACTCTACAGGATAAGGGAAGGGCTGGCATTGGAAAACGGTGCACTTCCCTACCCATCGAGTACAGTTCCGAAGAAGCTGCTGATTCTTCCATCTCCCTGGTGGGTCCTCAGAGGGTATTTCAGTGATGAGATGCAGATCCTCAGGGGAGCTTGCACAGGAGAGTAGAAGCATCTTCCCTTCTCTTCTGGGAGTTCTTGAAGCTGATCCTCCAGCTCCTGAAGCCAAAAATTACCTCGTGAAGGTTTTTAGACTATGTCTTTTCTGGAGACTGCTAATGTTCTTAGGTAGTCTTAGGAAAACACCGTGGTGACTAAATTCCAGTTACTGTATTTATTAGCAGAGGAGCAAAACAGTGGAAAGATGTGAGGTAGAGTGAATCAAAGACTCTTTTGCTTAAAAATAAAATAAAAATTTGCCTATTGCAACTCGTTATACAAAAGCCTCATAGGTCTCTGGGAGGTCGTAAGCAAGTCTTCGTGGAATGGGAGAATTTATTTTACTGGAGCTGTGGTGACAGAGCCACTCAGGCTGAGAGGGCATAATTACAGCTCCTTCTGTAACTGGGGTCTGGGCTTCCAGTGGAACGGGGAAATGAATCCTGTAGGGAGGCAGAATGGGAACTGGCTGAAATGTGTGAAGGATTAAATCCATTTTAAAGAGTTGTGAGAAGTTACCATAATGAAAAATGATGATTGATCGCTTCAGATCTAACAATCAACCCAGGTTTTCAAATAACAGGCACACGTTTTGAAAATAATTATAAATATCAATGTATTAGGTAAATGTAGGGGTGTCATATCCCTTTGCAATCTAATTGTTTGTGATTGCGTTCATGGCTTATAAACAACAATGTCCAGTACTCCGTTTACAAGGTTCATAGCATAATCTCTCTATTACTGGGAGTATTTAAAATCACATCGAGTAATACCTTTATTTAGAACAATCTTCTATATGTTTTTCTACATTTTGAATTATTTTATTCATAAAGCTATGCTTACATCATATAACAGTCTCCAAAGAGATGGGAGGGAATGAAATCAAGGAAAATGTAGATAGATGACCAACCTTATTAAAAATATCATTGCTCAAAATAGAATCTGGAAGTAACTGAAAAAAATTAAATTAAAACAATGAGTTCTTCTGCAACAGAAAGAGAAGACAATCTCTCCCCTCTGCATTCGCTAGATATGTGATATTAGGATAAAGGTGTATACAGTTGGGATTGTTTTAGATTTATTTTGAATATACATATATTATTTCCCATCTTTCTAAAAGCACACTAATAAAAATGCCTTTATTCTGTTATAATCATAGTTCCTTATTTCTTTACTTCATTTGTCCAGCAAATATCTTAAAAAACAAGACTATACAACCCTCTTTCTTCTGGTTTGTTCTCACTATGTGGATGCAGTCACTTGTTTGTCTTATCTGATCAACATAGACTGTGTGCCAAACTTTATAGGAGATGTCGGGTATAACTAAAGCATAAAACTTTCTCAGGGTGTTTTTATTCTACCTGATATTGTAACTTCTTTTTTGTCCAAAAAAAATCAATGCTCAAGCTTTTAGAAATCATTTTTATGAGCCTAACTATTAAATATATAGTCTTCATCTTAATCTCGATCAAATTTCCAAATCTCTAGTTCTAAGAATCAACACAACCTTCTACAAGTGTTAAAGGTACTACAAGGTAAGTTGTATTCCAACTTAATTCGTAATCTCACCAGGACTTTTCTTCCATTAATTTTAAATAAATGTTCTACTGTTCTCTTACCACAGACAGCCCTGGAGAGACCTTTGCTTCCCATTCTCCATCATCCTCAAAATGTAAAAGTGATTACATTTCTTGCTATGTTTTTAACTGTTTGGTCACATTCTTTGTTATTTTACCTGAACTATGATGGCAATTCTCCATATAATTTATAGCCTGGACCACAATGGCCCTCCCATGTTCCTCTATTTCCCTATGCCTTTCACTTTTACAATCTTGTGGGTATTTAATCACTTCTCTCTTCTCACACCCTCAGAACATGTACCCATCCGCACTTTTAGGTCCTGAGTGGGTTTCCTGTCTCAGTACATAAATCGTCTCTGCCCCCCCACCTTTGCTAAAGGTCAAGAGTGCTCCAGGGTAGTGTTGGCCTTCCATTTGTGCACCAGATCCTTTTTCTGCCAAAAGGCACTGCTACAGAATCCTTTATCATTTCTGCCATGCAATCAGATTTTCCATCAACATAAAATGCTTCAGTAAATTCTACCTCCTTAAGAAAACAAATGAAAGATTCCCCTCTTCACCCAAGCCCTCCCTAGCCATTTCCCTACTCTCCTTTTCTTCAAAACATCAGTAAGTTGTCTACGTTTGCCATCTCCAATTTATTTTCTTCCAATCTTTACTTAAGGTGATGATGTAATTCATTGAGTAGTCATTCACGAGATTTAAAGAAAAGGAAACACTATTAAAAATTATTGCAGTTTTGTGTAAACCTGGACTGTCTCATGCAAATGATACAATACAAACTGAATCATTTTTAAAATCTACTTCAGTGATGCCTAATCCCCATCATGCCCCCAACTGCTCTTGTTCAAGTCCACGGAAACCTCACTGTGCTCAGTAGGATGATTCCTTCTCAGCTGCCTTCTTACTGGACCTTCAGCAGCATTCGGCACACTCTTTTCTCCCAGACACATTTTCTTCTCTTTGCTCCCAGGAGCCCAGCTCACTAGGTTCCCTCCTCACTGCAGGGTTGTTCCCTTACTCTCTGGCTGCTCTCTATGGCCCCGGTCACTTTCATCTCAGAGCACACCGAGGTGCAGTCTCTGATCCTTCTCTCATTTCTGTCTCCTTTTGCTCCCCTGGTGATCTCTTCTGGTCCCATGGCTTGCAATGACACAATTAAGTTAATTAATCATAAATTTATTTTTTAATTCATTTGAGAGAGAGAGAGAGAGAGATTTGTTGTTCCACTTACTTATGCATTCATTGGTTGCTTCTTGTATTTGCCCTGAGTAGAGATCGACTCCCCTACCTTGGTGTATCAAGATGATGCTCTAACCAACTGAGCTGCCTGGCTAAGGCAATTAATCCTGAATTTAAATCTCCAGCTTATCTTTCTTTTCTGAAGTCCAGACTGTTTAATCAAACTGCTTACCCAACACCCCAACTTGACATGTATACCACAATATGGCCCAAACTGATTTCTGATCTTTGGACCCCAAATCCGCTCTCACTGCAGACTTCTCACTTCTAGTTCCTGACTACTCCATCCTTCCAGTCGCTCAGGCCAAATCATACGTTTGTCTGTGACATCACTCTTTCTCATATGCCCTATTTTCACCCACTCCATCCCCAAACTCAATTTTTTTCCTTAATTTACTTTTCAACTATTCTAATGTACTTATAACATTCTAATGTATTTATAACATTCTAATGTATCCCTTTTTTATCATTATTTTATTATTATTTGTTACACTTACCTGTACATATTTTATGTTATTATAAGTTTTTATTAATTACTATTATATAATGAATCTCTTTTAAGGTTATTATGCTATCTAACTCTACCAGTATGTGAGATCTCTGACGATATTTTTCATCCTCACTCTATTGTTTTGTTCATCACTCTATTCCCAGGGTCTAGAACACTCCCTGACATATAGATAACAATAAATAATTGTTAAAAATGAGTAGGTGGATGAATGAAATCATTCTCCATCGTTATTCTTCCTAAAGCTTAATTTATTCTTTTTCTCATACAATAAATTAGTTTAAATCAACAATCTGATCAAATCCCTCCTACTAGCAACTAAGAATAAGGTCCAAACTCTTTAGCCTGGAAAAAGAAGAACTTTTTAAATATGTAAGTACCCATTTGATTTTTGAAATTTCTGCTTACCTCTGTTTCTATATTCAGTGCACACACATTTTAACACAACTGTCCACAAACACATCTGTCCTTTTCCAGGCTTTTGCTCATGTATGTTTGTTGGTTGGTTTGTTTCTGTATAATGACTTACTTCCATTTTTTCTTGGTGTCAATCAATGTCTCCACATTTCCTTATGTTTCCTCTAACCAAGCATTTTTTTAGAAATAGCCTCACCTTCTCCTTTATTCCCACGGTAATGAGTTTGCATCCATTATGTAACATGTGTGACAGCATTCTTTGAATTAGAATCGTTTATATATGTGCTTGTCTGTGCATTAGATTGCACAGATCTATTATTAAGTTTAATTGTCTTCATCTTCACTCTAAATCTCTGACTTTGCCGGCTGCAGTATTTCATAAAAAAATACTCCAGAAACATCTGTGACATGTAAATGCATCAAGATCTTAGATAAGAAAGCCAATAAAAGACACCTTTAAAATTGTTTCTGGTGTGCTCCAGATTTAACTAATACCCATTCAAAGTTCTTTTTTTTTTTTTGAAGTTTCAATGATACTAAATTACAGGTTATGCTGCATAAAGCTCAAATAGTCTTACATTTTTATGTCAGGAGAATGTGTTTCCCATAACTAATTTAAAAAGGATAGTATTTTCGAATACAAGTTACAAAAAAAGGATCTAGATTTGTTTTTTATTTGAATGTAGGTACTTGGGTCCACAAAATTATTTTGCAAATATTTTTCTATTGAAAGGGCCCAAATTAGATGGGGTCCTGTGGTGTGATTTGCCACTTCTCGGGACAGAAGTCTATTGGTGCCCTATTGGCTTTGCAGTGGCACCCAGGAGAGCCGCCCTGCCCAGCTCCGATGCTGGATGGCCGCGATTTTCAACTTTCCTCATCTCGTGGCACACATGAACTAATTACTAAAATTCTACAGCACATCAAAAAATATATCTTTGCCAATCTGACCAAAAAATGGTACAATTTTGATTGGTGTACAAAAAACAATAGTTAATGACCTACCCTTTTTGCTCCAAAGTGACTTTTTAAAAACTGAGGTGCCTATACTTGGATATAAGGATTTTTGTTACCAAGAAAAAAAACCAATCAGATGCAACCTTATTTTGCCATGTGAACAATAAGATGCAAAGTTATTATATGACCTATACACTTATGGTTCAAGATGGGGCATTCATATTGGACAGCTATTGTTGTGCTGGCTGTTGTCATTTTTTTAATTTGACAATCTAAGGAAAAAGAAGGCAAAGCCCCTGACTAAATACTTGACCTTGACTAAATAGTCAGGTACTGTGTGTTTTGAAACTTCTTTAGACAGAGACCCTGACTAAATAGTCAAGTATCGCATGTTTTGAAACTTCTTGCAGCACACTGGTTGAAAGCCGCTGCCTTAGAACATTCAGTCAGTCAGTATCTTCAGATGCATGGCCTGCACTTATAGTACCAGGCAAGGTGGGGACTGCAACATGGAGGGCAAACGCAGAGAGTGCTCCTGAGTAAACACTTACAGGACACTTTCCATGCTGCTTTTAGTCCACCGTGGGCTTTTCCTGGAATGCTGCTTGCCTTAGTCTTCTTGGGCTGTTACAACAAAACACCATAGATGAAATGGCTTAAACAAAGGTACCTACTCTCAGCTCTGAAAGCTCAGAGTCCCAGGATCAGGGTACCAGGGTGGTTGGGTTCTTAGTGAGGGCTTGCATGTGGCTGTCTTCTTGGTGTCTCCTCACACAGCAGACAGAGGGAGCTCTGGTGCTTCTTCCTCATCTTATAAGGGCACTAATAACATTATGAGAGCAGCACCCACATGACTTCATCTAACCCTAATTACCTCTCAAAGGCCTCGACTCCAAATACAGTCACATTGGGGGTTAGGGCTTCAGCATATGAATTTTGGAGGAAAAATTCAGTCCCTAACACTTCCATTGCCTCTTCAGTCCAAATTTACCCTAGAACCCTTAACCCTTAATACATTGAAAGTTTCCTTTTGTAGTTTGTTACGACTATCAGTGACCTACAAGACAGATGGATCAGCATAAAAGTTAATATCCTAGGTTATAAGTTTGGTTCTAACACTTCTGTCTCTGCTTCATAAAGCAAGTGGTTCTCCTTCTTGACCTCTGCTTCCTTGCATGTAGAATAACAGAATGAGGCTGGATAAGCCTCTGACTTCTGCTCAGCTCTGAAATATCAAGACCTTCTGATGAAGAGAACCTTCCTTCTTTTATTGAAATCTAACACCTGGATTAGTCTATCATTAGAAATTCTGCTGCCTTGTAATTTATGGCTTTGACATTGAACATCTTTGTGCAAGATATACATAAGACAAGTTTTCAGCTCCCCTCCAGCAGAAAGTTAGCAGAGTGCCAAACTTTTACTGGTTTGCCTCTTAAACTTTCTTTGTGAAATGTGCCCCATTTTATTCTGAGTATTTAGTGAAAGTCAGATTTCAGTAGTTAAGCCATCCTCTTGAGCTCACTGCGCCTCTGTGGCTTCTCATTTATGAATCTGCAATGGCATGTGCACTTGACCTATGGTTATATTCGTATTCAGCTGGGTTTCAAGCCGGGCTGCAAAGCCACCCCTGATACCCAGAGCCCAGAGGTGCATCTACTCACAGTCTCTCCAGCTGATAAGAAAACCTCCCTGGGCCCTTTCACCATGGAGCGCCGTTCAGATGTTCTCAGCAGCCCCACCCCATAGAGCCCAGTCCCAGCTACATTTTGATGGGGAGAGAATGGATGTTACTTTCTGAACACTTTGGGGTGAAAAAAAGTCCTTGAGTGCTGGAATGTGCCAGAATGTAAAACATTTATAAAGAATAATATGCCTAATTCCTTATTGATACTGGAAAATGAATGATGTCATAAAATCATAAAATTACATGGCACCATCATAGCCACATATTTTTACAAAATGAGGGGTTTGGGGGGCTGGGAAGTGTTAACCAACTTCTTTGTCAGTCTTGATTCTATCTGGTCATTGTATTAACTGCTGAGCTTCCATTAACATGCTCAGGAATGCACAAAATGTTTTATTTTTGCATTTCCAAATAAAAAGTTTTTTTATTACAAAGCATACAAATATGTCAAAATCAGTGGTAAACATATAATACAAAAATGGTTTTGACTGAGGGTTTTTACACATTTAGGCTGAAAAAATATATATTGATGTCTTTAGCCACCAGACCAGCCAGGTCTACAGTGATACATATCCGAAGGTCAAACGCAATCATTTGAGATTTGTAAAACCTTAAAACAGAATGACGCAGTTGGGACATGACCATGACCGTCACAGTGTTATTTTTGTCTCAGTGACAGCACTGGGGTGGAAGAGGATGGCACTATGGTATGACAGGAGCACAAACTCCCCCTCTTCCTGCCTCTCCCCACTCCATAACACAAGTGACCTACCTCCTGATTCAAGAGCCAGAGATGGGCATTAGGCGGGCTGTGTGGCTCTGTGAGGCATATTGGTTGTGACTTCCTTGGTGTGGAGAAGGGATGTATTTCTACACTCCTGTCCTTAAATGTTATTGCTTATTAATTGCACGATAGGGTCATTTAGTTCAAGTTCAAAGAGCACTCCATGTTGTTTGGAGTTTCAAAGACTCCAAACAACATGAAATTTAGCTCATAGCAATCTCAAAACAGCTTACTATGGCCTTCCTTTTCTTTGACACTGTTTTCCATTAAAATTCACATGTGGAGAAAGACATTAACATGTCTGTGGTTTTTCTGAATGGAAATATAACTAGGGAGTGATCTCAGTGATGGAAGAAACTACTCTAAATTCTGGAAAAGTCATAAAAACTAGTTTTCCTTGTTTTTTTCCTCTGGTAAAGAAAGGAGGGGCAGTCAAAATTTTCAAAAACGGTAACAAAAAGTCTTTTCAACCTTCATAAATTTAAAAATTATCCTTTTCCTCCATAAAATACTTCTGTAAAGGTGGCTATACCAGGTACCTCTGAAATTTTAAAAAAATCCTAAAAATTTTTTGGAAGCCTCTGGTGAATTCCCCAGTATTAAACCATGCTCACATGACTTTCAAAGCCCTTCTATAAACAATTCTTGATGAGTAATACTTCCCAAGAAAAGTAAATGTATTTCTTAATAATTCCTTAGTATAATTATTCACTTTGAGGCATTTGGGGGTAGGAGGAGGAAGGATAACTTGTCACAAAAGGGAGTGACTTGAGTGTCTTGCTTTGGCACCTCATTTCACTCAGTGTTTCTGATTATCACCATTTAGAGTATTCACTAGGAAAATTATAGGCCAGGTCTGTGTGTGTGTGTGTGTGTGTGTGTGTGTGTGTGTGTGTGTGTGCCTCGATGATTAGAGATGGTAGTAAAAAAGTTTTAGATAAATCAGTGGCTTGGGGCCAGGTGGAATGGAATAATAGATTGCTACAGGAGCCATCCCAAAAGAGCCAGCCAGAGGTGTGATGAAAGATGAATATGTGTTAATACCTTGTTCAAAGTGTCTTTCTCAGGGAGCATTCACAAAATCATTTTCCCCAGTAGGGATCATAGAGTGCCTTGACTTATAGCAAAGGTATAGTCACTTTGTTTTGGGGCAGCTGTTCTTTCCTTGGAAAAATGTTTGGATCCCCAGGAGAAGTTAAAACTGAAATTTTTATTTACATTATTGAGATAAAGCTTTTATTTTGAAAATAATCCACACTCTATAGCAT